>JADBHU010000122.1:0-30235 GCA_017140155.1 Fusarium devonianum | reverse complement strand
GGAGGGGGAAGTTGCCGATGATGCGGGGGACATTGGGGTCCGAGTTGAACACGGAGTTGTACGCCTGGAGAGAGACACGGTCAGCTTGGGCGCTGTGGGTTGATAATACAGGCAGCGGATGCGGAGGGGACGGAACAGGAGACTGGCGGAGCGCATTTGTGTGTGCGCCCGACGGAAGCAATGCAACTATAAAGACATACCGGCATCTTGAACAGCGATAGAGCTACCACGCTCAGTATATCGAAGCTGTTCCTGGGAGAAAATACGCGGGTTGGCGCAAGGGTACAAGAGATGCGAGTGCGCTTCGTCACTGGCGGGGCTTGCACCAAGCTGCTTGCTTGCTCACGAAGCTGTCGTCAATGGTGTGGGGCAGCGAGGCTGGCGCAGCTAAGTTGGTGCCTTATCTCACTGCTTCGGAATCAGGCCACAAGTCTCGGCCGTGGCGCGGCCTGTGGGCCCGCCACGTCTCTGACTCAGTCTCCGCTTTTCGTCCCAGTCAAAGTGGCTGCCTAGGTAGCGCCTCAAGCATCTCTCACGTGAACTCGCTTCTCGTTCGCGCCGATTCGATCCATTCATGATTCTTGTGGCGACGCGTCTTTTCTTCTCCCCGCGTGCACACACTTTTCTTGCTAGGCTCGATTAATTGGGTGGGTAATACCAGCCTAAGATAGAGCAGGGGAAAGCGTGAGAAAACTTGATGCAGCCTATTTCAGCGCTCATTCACGCTCCCACGAGAAAAGGAAGCGCCGCCCGCTTGGCCGCGATCAAGAGTCATCGATTTTCTCACTTTACCTTTACCCTCCTCCTCTCTCATTCTCTCTCTTTGCCGTTCACAACGCGCCAAAGGGATTTTCCTTCCGATTTGCCTCTTTTTGCACAGTCTATTCTCCTATTGGACGCTGCCTCTGCAAGCGGCCTGCCCCTCTAACCCCCCTTTTTGCTTTTCCTGTCCATCATTGACAAGGGCGGCGCTCGTGCCAGCCGCTAGCGAGAGCTTGTCACTGGATATAAACAGGGGGATCACTTGGGGCGCGTCGCAATCTGAGCAGGACAGAAAGATCCGGTCACAGGCAACCAAAACCAATTCGGAAGAAAGAGTCATCCAAGGGGCAAAGTCCATTCATCGATGCTAACGCTTGAGTAAGTTTGCGGCTGTTCCCCTCTCTGCTATATTCAACCCTCTTTCTGGCAACCGCCACATCCTGGTCTTCACCCAAACTGACCCTTCGCAACAGCTCCATCTTTGGCAACGGCAGCTTCATCGATCAGCTGCGATTTCTGGTGGACATGGCGACCTCCCGCTCCTCGATAGCTTCTTCGACCCTCGAGTCGGGAGAAGAAACGTTGCGCGACACACCATGCACGTCGCAGGCGCCCGTCGCAACCCCGCGAAGAAGGCGCCCGCGTCGCGTACATCGACCAGCCAGGAACTCACTCTACGACATCTTTCAACAACACGCCGGTACTTCGCTGTTTGTTCGCCCCATATGTTGGACCGATCAGCATGCGAATCTTCTCGGTGCGCGATGGGAGGAACTTCCTCCATGTGATACACCACACCCTGTGGCGTCTCCTGGCACGCCTCCCTCGCGAGGACATCTGAGCCCGTCAAAGACCATCATCACCCTAAGCAACTCCCTCACGCAGATCCTTCTGCCCGACTCAATGCATCCGATTCTCTCCTCCAACGCTGTGAAAACGGTTCTCGTGACGTTGTGGCCGGAGGCGTTCGGCAAGCCGCAATACCTACCCGAGCTCCACCTCTGTTTCGGCGGTCGCGTATATCGGGATGCGGTGCGCGCGCAAATCATGTGGAACTTTCCTTGTGATGAGACCAAGTCCTCATATTCGTCTTTCAAATCGGTATCAACACGACCCGCCGATTCTTTCAACGTTTCTACACAATCTTCTCCCGCCCAAAGTCCCGCCAATCTACCGATGATCTGCTACATTGGCAAGAGCCAGCTTAGCTCAGTCCGAACTAATCTCTTCCGCGTCGCTTCTGGCCCCGGAAGGTCATGGAATGAGCCTGTGTTCCGTCTGCAGCAACTGAGGGCTCGCTTGCTTGTGCCATCGAACTCGGATCACGATGCCCATTTTGTTGGTATCTTCCTTGGAATGGCGCAGAAACATTTCTATCCTCCTCCACCAGTTAGCAACCGGAGAGAAGTACGGATTTCCCCAGAGCACGGCATTCCAGCGTGCCCCAACTTCCAGGATCTCAAGTTGCGAATCATCACACACGACACGGAGACGTCAGAATTCATCGTATATACCGGCTTCGTGACCAAAGAATTCTTGAAAAGGTTCCACGATCCGTTCAAGGCGCCACCTGGCGATGACGATGCAGCAATCTCGGGAATTAGAATCGAGTACACAAGGGTTCCCATCTGGCCAATTCTAGGCTTACGCGAAAGACTTGGCAAGGCGTTAGGTCAAGACGTTGTCGGTGCTTTCAACCCAGACGAGATAGAGACTTGGGAGAAAGATCCCGACAAACGAGACAGCGGGAAGCGCAAGCGAGAAGTCATTTCAGAGGTCATCAGCAGCAGCTTTGACGAGGACTCGGACGACGAGCCGGCTCTGGTGTCCAAGAAGCGTTGTCTGAGTGAAGGCACTCCGGTTGGTGTGGTAATGTGAGGTTTGGTTTCGACCACGGCGAACTATATCGAATGATTATGTTTTCATATTCCAAGAGAATGTGAAGCTCAGCGGGGACATTATGCATTGGACGGAACGGTTTACGGGTTACGCCAAGACTTAGCCTCACAGGCACTTGCATGCATCGGCAACGGCGCATAGGACAACACGGACACTGGGTAATGAGCGACAACATAGCCTATTGGCTTGTTATGATATGATATTTTTCCGTGCCTGGCAATGGCACTGGACGGTATGGGATGGGCTGGAATTCAATGCTCAAGATATGTAAATAGTTAACCTTCTCAGTTTTTATTTCGAGCGCCCCTGTTAGGAGGGAACGAGGCAAGACTATGATGAATTCACGAAAAATATTGACTTGAAGCTGTCTGGGTGTATATTAGTCTTCAGCTGCTTCTCAAGTGCGACTTGGCGACTGAGTCTAGAACTGTTGATAACTACGTGAATATCAAAAAGCATAGCACAAGAAGGCGGAGCGTGGGATGCTTTTTGCTGCGACCGACTTGACGTGCATAGCCCTTGGATCAGAGTAATCTCATGAAAACCGCTGCCAAATCGGGGGAGCAACTCAACTCAAACAATTATGTCTTTAGCCACGATTTGACAAAGCGGTATGATCATCGTCTAGATAAGAACGAAATTACAAGTAAACTCCAAGGCTTGACGTATCGAATGGTGTCCATCCCGTTAGCAATCATGCAAACTGAGGGCGCTGTGATACTGAATCGCTATGGCAGTCAAGGTATGAGAATAGCCTCTTTCCTTCATTGGAATCCCACGTGTACGTCCCCGTTCCTCGGATCTGGTCTATAGGTACGAACCTCGGGATGCTGCCCCAGTACACCCTGTCTCTTCTGCTTTTTGCTCGTGAAAAGCGGAGATGTACAACGACTCTGCGGGATAAGCAGGACCGTTCTTGATGCGATGTGCACACCCTTTTGCTTTCGTCTGGAAAGTGGCTGTGAAGTGGTTCCCGGTTGCGGACGCTGAGGGATGGGCGGGATGGAGAGCGACTTGCTAACGTGACGGGACCATTAGCGCTGCGGGGGGATAAAGATTGCCGAGACCGTTGCGGTTATGGACGCTTGGGGTGGGCTTTTAGGGCCGTGGAGAGTGTGATCATTGCCTTGTTTGTCAAAGTCGATGGGCTGATATGGCCGGTCAGGCTAGAGTATCCGTAAGCAAGGCACATCTAACCTTGTACATGGCCTGGGCTCTACAGCAGCATCGGGCAAGGCTGAGAGATTTATGAGTATCTTCTGAGAGCATCGAGGTTGATGCGACAAGGGTTCTTCTCCGGATATACCGCTGGATCGTTCTGGGGAGAGGGTTACAGTGTACGATGACGTTTGCTATGTTTTGCTGCGGGGACTTGTATGATTACAGCAGGACTAACTACAGATATCTACTACTCAACTACCGAACAGAGTGCTCTCCCATCTGGGCGGTGGGAATAAAGCTCCCGCATTCAACATTGCCATTGTGCTAAGCAATCCAGGGCAAGCCTACACCCAGGTTCCCCGCCTTTCTCCTTCCCGCCCGTGGTTCGTATCCCGGCGCGCTTGAGTGGGCCCTCGGAGCCGAGGAGGTGGGTCGGGGTAAGGTACGGACGGGCCCTACCCAGGACCGGGGTCCCGGCCGGCAGGTGCCATCCTCATCTGCCATCAGCTCTCTCTCTCTCTCTCTCTCTCTCTCTCCGTGTCGCACTCGCGTGCTTCCTACACCCACCTTTTTCTTGTTTCCAACGGGATGTTGTAAATCTCCGCCAACCACATCATCCCAGGGGCTGCGGGCCAAGCCAAGCGATCGTCGCTGCTCTTCCATCCTTCTCGTACCTTAATGTTCCCACTCGGCGAGTAACAACGTCCGCTCTCCCTCCATGACCGCTGCGCAACAGCTCTCCCACGTGCCAGAACATCCATCTTCTCGCGCCTTTGCCTGAAAGAAGAGCTCGTTGCGTCTCCTGCCTCGGCCGGACTGACACCTGAAAATTGGTTCAGCTTTCCCAAACAGCTGCTTTCGCTTTCATGTGCTCTCCGTTCTCCCGGTGCTCCTGTGAGAAAGCGGGGATTCCAGCGGCAGGTAACGGAGCCTGGTCGGCCGTGGGCCTCATTTAGGACTTGATGCGCGAGCTAATTGTCCAGCGGCCACGGTGATGGCTTCCTGTTTGGAAGTTTGAGTTGCGGGGACGCCTCCATGAGGACTGAAGAAGATGGCGGTGGGGATCAGAGCCACCCAGGGCTGTGACCCAGACAGACGGTGGAGAAACAGAGAAAATCCTCTTTCACTCGAGGATACGAAAGCGAAGGAGGAAGAGGAATCTATGGCATCGACGAGTTCAAATTGAGCCCATTCCCCCCGCTCGGAATCTTCCACGATGCCTCTCAAGCTATCGGAAAGCACCGTCCCTCCACTGGCCTCCTGTTTCTCAGCAGAGCTGCTCTTCTCTTGTCCCTGCGACTACTCAGAAGTCGTCCGTCACTCATCTTTGTTGGTCTATTACTCTTAGTCTTGACTAAACTATTCAAGAACTTGGTAGTATCCTTCAGCCCTCAGTCACCAAGATGAAGTTTCACAGCTTGTTCTTCGGCTTCTGCCTTGTCGCCGGCACTTCTGCCGCTCCGGCTCCGGCCCCCGTCCCGGACCCGGCTCCGCCTGCCACCATTGAGGAGCGCGCTGCCAAAGTCACCGTAGCCGTTCCCTCTGGCACCGTCATTGGGTCTAGCTCCGGCAAAGTTGAATCATTCAGGGGGATCCCCTTTGCAGATCCACCCACTGGCTCTCTGCGCCTCAAGCCTCCAAAGAGGCTCTCCAAGTCCTTGGGCAAATTTGACGCTTCTGGGCCTTCAGGCCCGACATGCCCTCAGATGTTCATCTCCACAGGGGCACAGGATGTCATCTCGGAATTCCTCTCTGACTTCCTGAGCATCCCCTTTCTTCAGTCCATCACAGGACAGGAAGACTGCCTCACCATGACTGTTCAGCGTCCCGCTGGCACCAAGGCCGGCGACAAGCTCCCCGTCCTCTTCTGGATCTTTGGCGGTGGCTTTGAGCTCGGCTCGAGTTCCATGTACGACGGTGCAAGCCTGCTGGGCACTGCCATCGACCAGAAGCAGCCATTCATATTTGTCGCTGTCAACTACCGTGTTGCCGGCTTTGGCTTCATGCCCGGCGCCGAGATCCTAAAGGATGGGAGCGCGAACCTCGGCTTGCTGGATCAGCGCATGGGGCTCGAGTGGACTGCCGACAACGTTGCGGCCTTTGGAGGTGATCCTGAAAAGGTCACCATCTGGGGAGAGTCTGCGGGCGCCATCTCTGTGCTTGACCAGATGGCCCTGTATGGTGGCGACGCAGACTACAAGGGCAAGCCCCTTTTCCGAGGAGCCATTATGAACTCGGGCAGCCTCGTGCCGGCAGATCCAGTGGACAGCCCCAAGGCACAAAAGATATATGATACAGTTGTGGCTAGCGCTGGCTGCTCCAGTGCCTCCGATAGCCTCGAGTGTCTCCGTGAACTGAGCTATGAAAAGTTCCTGGACGCTGCCAATTCCGTCCCAGGACTCTTGTCGTACAACTCGCTGGCGCTGTCCTATCTCCCTCGCCCAGACGGAAAGGTGCTTCCTGACACCCCTGATGCTCTCATCGCCGCCGGCCGATACCATGCGGTCCCCATGATCAACGGTGACCAGGAGGACGAGGGTACGCTATTCGCTCTCTTCCAGCCAAACCTGACCACGGCAGCCAAGTTTGTCGACTATCTCCAGAATCTATACTTCTCCAGCGCCACCAAGGAGCAGCTGACCGAGCTTGTGAACACTTACCCTGTGTTCTCCTCAGCAGGAAGCCCCTTCCGTACTGGCCTCCTCAACGAAGCCTTCCCCGGCTTCAAGCGTCGCGCAGCTATCTTGGGCGACCTCGTCTTCACTCTGACTAGGCGCATGTTCCTTCAGAGCGCCACGGACGCCAACCCGGACGTGCCAGCCTGGTCCTACCTTGCGAGTTACGATTACGGCACAGCTGTTCTCGGCACGCTGCACGCCTCGGATCTCCTCCAGGTCTTCTTTGGTCTTTGGCCAAACAACGCCATGAAGAGTATCAGGACTTACTACTTCAACTTTGTCTACAATCTCGACCCCAACAAAGGTGTGACAAAGTACGCCCAGTGGCCCGAGTGGAAGGACAACAAGAAGCTCATGTGGTTCAAGAGTGCCATAGGGAATAGCATTCTGGACGACGATTTCAGGTCTGATTCCTATGAGTGGATCGCAAATAACGTGGATGTTTTGCGGGTTTAGAGAATATCGTCGTGGATGGGCATCTTGCGCATGAGCTGGACTTTTAATGTCCCATTTTTGAAATACGAGAATAGCCTTCGTGCGTCAAGGTTCGGTATATGTGACTTCTCATTATGATAGTAATTCTTAACCATCAAACCTAATACGAAATATCTGAAACTACGGTCAGCGGTCAAAAGTAGCCTGAGTAGATTCGAGATCATGTCAATCTTGATATACCAAATCCGGGGTTGCAAGTGGCATCAGATGCCTTGGAATTTTAATCAGAAGTTGCCAATCAATATTTTCCAGTTGCCGTAGGCAATACGATACCTCCATCACGCCCAATGCCTCTTCTTCATTATTTATAATTTACAAAGTCACGCATAGCCATGCGCGCTCAGCCACTCCTTAAGCGCCGCGCTATCGCGCTCGCGGTACGCAGCCCGGCCGCGAATCTTGTCCTTGACGGTACCAAGCGTGCGGTTGAAGCTGCTGGTGTCCTTGTCGGCCATAAACTTATCAATATCATCCACAACGGAGATGTCGGTGAAGCGGCTCAAGCTAATGTTGACGTAGCGATCCACGACAACGGGGTTACCGAGCTTGGTAATGACGGCGTCCCAGTTGGCCTTCATGAACTCCCACTGAAGAGGGCGGCCAATTATGTTGGCGGACACGGAGCCACCAAGAACGTGCATATCTCCGGCGGGGACTGCATTGGAGGGAGGAGACTGGTTAAAGATGAAGGGGATGATCTCCTTGGTGATGAGGTCGGCGTCCTTGGCGGTACCCAGTACGCTGAGGGACAGAAGCTTTCCGTCGATAGACTTGGTGTTGAACCACTCCTTCTTGAGAATCTCGACGGTACGGGCGGGCTCCTTGATAATGGCGGCGCGCCAGACAGCGATACGGAGCGAGGGGTTAATGGGGTTGGCCTCGGGGTCCTCAACCCAGGCGTTGAAACGCTTCAGGGCTTCTTCGGTAACACTATTGCTGTTAAAAATCAATCGTTCAAGGTGCTTAGAACAGTCAACTTACGCAGGGTGGCCGCAAGCAACGGCGTTTCCGATCAACTCCTTTCGCAGGATACCAGCGAGGTAGTTCTCACCCTCGGGGAAGTCCCAACCAAGCTCCTTAACCTTCTCGTCAATGAGCTTGATAGTGAAGTTGTCAAGAGCCTTCTTGATCGACTCGTCCTCTCCGAAGACAGACTTGACGCCAGCAATAGAGTCAAGAACCTGGCGCCACACCAGAGTGTGAGTCTCCTTGCCGAAACCCTCAAGGAAGGTCAACAGGGCGGGGGTGGTGCCGTTGCCAGCAAAGGCAAGGTCGGCGGTGGAACCGATGATAGAGATCTTGTCCTCTGTGGTGAGCTTGTCGAGCTGGTTGCTGAGCTTGGCAAGACGCTCAGGGGGGTAGTTGACGCGGTAGAAGCCAGTAGCACCGCTGTTGAGCTTGTAAAAGTCATCGTCAATGTCGCGAATGGTGTCCTCCTTGGTGGTCAGAGACAGCGAAGCAATACCAGAGTGGTCCTTCTTGCCCTCCAGGCCCAAGGGAACCCACCATGTGGTGGTGTCATCCTCAGGCTTGACATCGCCGGTCGAGAGGAATCGAGACTGCGTCACGGAGATCTGACCGGGCTCCTCGGCAACTGTTAGGACGGGGTGGCCGATCTTGGAGATCCATGGGTGCATCAGTTCGGTGACGTTCTTGCCCGAAGCATCGCTAAGAGCCTGCCACAAGGCTGTCGTCTTGGCATTGCCATACGCATGGGCCTTGAGATAGTGGGACACGCCCTTGAGGAAAGTCTCGACACCAAGGTGATTGGCAAGCATGCGAATGGCAGAGCAGCCCTTCAGGTAGCTGATAGAGTCGAAGATCTGGTTGACATCGAGAGCATCGCGCACAGGCACGTGGATAGGGTGACTGGCACGGATTCCGTCGAGACGGAAAGCAGCCTCCATACCCTCGTTGACAAACTGAGCCCAGACCTGCCAGTCGGGGTGGAGATGGTCAACCGCATGCCAGCCAACCCAGGTAGCAAAGCCCTCGTTGAGCCACAGCTCATCCCACCAATCCATAGTGACGAGGTTGCCGAACCACTGGTGAGCGAGCTCGTGGGCAACGACGTAGGCCACAGCGTTCTTGAATCGGGGATCCGAGGTCTTCTCGTCGTAGAGAACCTGAGTAGTGCGGTAGGTGACAAGACCCCAGTTCTCCATGGCACCGTGGGTGAACTCGTGGACGGCAATAAGATCGGCCTTGGGAAGAGGGTAATCGATGTCGAAGATTTCGGAGAAGAAGTCGATGATCTTGGGAGCGTGCTGAAGAGCCCACTGACCCTGTTCCTTCAGACCGCGGGTAGTGTAAACGCGGACGGGGATCTTCTTGCCGTTGTATTCTCGGTCGGTGAAGGCCTCGATGTACTCGAAGTCGCCAACAGCCCAGGCCAGCAGATAGGTGCTCATGACAGGAGAGGTCTCAAATGAAACAATGTTCCAGCCATCCTTGGAAGGTCGAGTCTCCTTAACAGGCATGTTGCTCAGGGCGACCTGGTCCGAAGGAATCTCAATGTCGAGGTCGAAGGTGGCCTTCAGATTGGGCTCATCGAAACAGGGGAAGGCACGGCGAGCATCGCAAGCCTCAAACTGAGTGCTGAGCATGTAGTGCCATTCGCCATCATTGGGGACTGAAGCGGCAGGAGTCTCGGTGGGCTTGTACTTGCTGCGGTAGAAACCGGCCATCTCGTTGTTCATGACACCCTCAAACTCGATCGTGATCGCAGCCTTGGAAGCAGCGGGCAGCTCCTCGTCGAAGGTGATGACGGAGCGCTGCGCCTTTGCATCATAGCTGAAGCTGGTGGATTCGACAGACTTGGAGTCAATGGAGACCTTGGCGTGAGAGAGCTTGAGTTCAAGAGTGTTGACGACGATTTCCTTGGTGGGCTTGGTAATTTCCGAGTCGATGCTGGAGAGCTGCTGTTAGAAGAAGTGGCGGGCTGCTGGAATGAGGGGTAGAGCAGGAACATACGTAACGGTGCCCTTGAAAGTCCAGTTGGTGAACTCGAGGTCCCTCAGGGACAAGTTGTAGTGCTTGGGCTTGACATTATCGGGAAGAACGTCGCGATCATCCATTTTGGCGTTTCGGGCGAGTCTGGCCTGGGCGGAGCAGAAACGGTTGGGAATCTTGGGGACAAGACTGCTTGACGGATATCGAGGTTAGCAGCTATAGCTCCAGAGCTCCAGCTAGACGTAAGACACAGGAAAGATAAATCAACAGATCCGAGTTCTGCGACCTGAGATTTTCTGAACGAGAAAATCGATGGAGGAAGAAGAGAGGAAGAAGAACTTAAGCACCAACGGAAGAAGACGAGGTGCACGTAAGGAAGATGCCTGGTGGTGATAATTTGAACGTAATGACGGGATGCATGATACGAAAGGAACGGCCACCCCACCGCGGGGTTCCCACAGCGGTGAGGGGCGCGAAAATTCCCCAGGGCAGACCCCGAGCTGCTGCCTTAGCTTTGGCTGTAGCCTGTACGGACGCGTATCGTACAACTTGGGTGGTACGACTGATAGGCTGGTGCTGGCAGGCTGGGGGCAGGGGTACAGGGGTACAGGAGCGCTTAAACGTACCTCCGGACACCGATCGGCTTCGGCTTGCCATGATCACGACGGCTTCGGATCGGCTTCGGGCTGGCTGTAAGTGAAGAGAACCCTCGAGAAGTAGTACCCTTGATGATTTTCTGGCAAACCGAGGCAAACGGAGCCGCGTATGTCGCTATTGCTCGGCCAGCCGTAAAGGCCGATAGTGGGCTGCTGCTCCACTGGCGCTGGCGTTGAGCCAGCTGTCGCAAAAGGCCCTTGGACGATGACATTTTGGCCAGCACTGCCTCCCTTTCCAGGAGTTAGGGTCGTCGCGATTGGGCAGGTCAGGACGTTTCGCCGTGAGCTCTGGGGGTTTTCGACGGGCTGTCGCTGTCTTTGACGTGTCTCTAGACCCTGCGAGACTCCATCGGTGGCACTTTTGTAGCTGGCCCCGTCCGTCTTATCAATGTCGCGGCGTTGCAAATTTTCGGGCCTGGCGTGAGCTTGGAAGCCGTGTTGCCGGCAACAAGCGAGATGACAGGACCGTGTGCATTGTGTCATGACAGCACCTTGCACTGTACATCATGCGACGAGCGACTTCACATAGTTACTCTGTAGTATATATGGGTATACATACCCGCAAAATATGAGCAGCGTTGCAAGTTTTGGACTGAAGTAGTCTGAATCAGCTATTGAACAACAGTTTCCTAGGCAAGGTGGAAAGAAAGCGGTTCTTGAAGGCCCTGATTGATATCCAATGACCAATAGCCTCCTAACCTAAACCCCTGGCTCATTCATATCGAGAGAGTGAAAGCCAGCTCAACAGCGGATTTGAAATACTTGAAAGGGTTTCGTAATGACCTGAACATGAAATAATTTACTTAGGTCGTTGCTCGTAATGTGGAGATGTGACGGAAAGGAGCTTTTTACCCATTCTCGAAAAATATGTTTTGATGCTTTGTTCAGTTTTGGGGGTGGATTTCACTATTTGTACGCATCGGGTTGGTGCCGAAACCCCCTAAGAATAGATCAAGACTTGTAAAGCCGTTGCAGTGATTGTTTTCCGCTCTTTTATCTCTCGTCCTAACCTGGGTTATTGTGCTATTTTGCAACCCTTTCAACATCAAGGTCTACAGTACTATCGTGATCAGATCGGGAGCAGAAGCTATTGCAATCTAATTACGCTACATAATACAAATTTCCATCCCAAGTTTCCAACAATTACACAACAGGTTCTTCGGAGTCTTGATCGGTCTGGTGGTCTAGTGGTATGATTCTCGCTTAGGGTACACCCTACAGCACAGCTTGCGAGAGGTCCCGGGTTCAATCCCCGGCCAGACCCTTTCTTTTGCCCTCGCCTGCTCTGATGATGGGTTTGTTTGACCTTGTCTTTTTGCTCGTCACATCACATGCTGGCTGACTGGCTCCTCATCTAGGACAGAGACAGTCTTGTCAACTGCTTCGTGTGGATGAATACCCATGTTGTCTCATGTTATGGTTCTGAGGAGACATCATGCCCTTCTTGTTGAATGGCGTCAAGTGAGGCCGGAATTGGGCCTCCTTTATAAGAAATAACAACGCATCATGACTTTCTTTATATTGTATACGTTTGAGGAATTAAC
The DNA here is from genome assembly GCA_017140155.1 of Fusarium devonianum. Taxonomy (NCBI): domain Eukaryota; kingdom Fungi; phylum Ascomycota; class Sordariomycetes; order Hypocreales; family Nectriaceae; genus Fusarium; species Fusarium devonianum. The sequence continues at coordinate 18,088 of JADBHU010000122.1, read as the reverse complement.
GTCGTGCCAGTTCCACTTGACGTAACCCCATTCTAACGCAGATATCACCTACCAGCATGCTGCATTCATTGTCACAACTCTCAGATCATAAAAGAACGGCCAGCATCCCAATAAGAAGTACAGATGCTGTCTGTGTCACTGATTAAAGCCGTTCCGCTGACAATTGATCTCACCTCGAGGCAGGGACCTTACACTAACATCCTAGGCAGGCGATGAATCACTCGCGACTCCATCGTTGATCGCTCAATCACGCACCTGTGGCTTTGGGAACTCTCCCACTCTCCTTCCTCTCGAACGAGTAAGTCGTCTTTCAATCTCGAAGATGCCATTGGAAGATGTCGTCTTTTAAATCACCCGGCGAAGCGATGGACATAGCCACTGAGATCGAGGCTGAATACGGACATGGCACCTCTCTTACTCCTTCCAGCCTATCTTTCTGAAATTTCAGAAAGACCATACACACTTGCTATGGGTCTCATGTAGTCTGGTCTATGAAAGAAATGGGTGAAGTTTAGCTACTCTTGACTGATAAGCATGTGTTCCATTGTTGGTTGCTGGTTGCTGGATCATGAGGGACGTTAAGAGGGAATGTCCCCAAACTGGGAAAGGCAATGCTAGTCTGGCATAATAGATTCGTTCATTCGTGGCTGAAACACATATGTTGATATATTTGCTAGATTAGGGTATCCCCTGAGCTCTGCCAAGTTAACGCCATATCTTGATGCCCAGACCAAAATGCCCTCCGCGGTAACCTTGACAGGTCTATTGGAGTCTCCCAAAACAGTAGCAAATAAAACCATGTAGTCAAGAGAGCGATCACTAAGAAATAAGTATGATTGGATCTTCCATTCTGCGTACGGGGATACTGGTGGCAATGTCGACAGCGCCACTTCATCGCTCCATTGCCCTTCCCATTCCATTTTCTAGCCAGAATATGAAAAGGACTTCCAGGCGTCCATTGCGCTATGTTCGGAATGGTTGTACCGGAAAGTGAGAGGGTGATTGACAGCAGATTGGGTGATAGACCATGGACGATACGGCAGGGATGGTAAGACTTTACGCATCACGGGGATGCCAGGACACATGAGCTTGCACTGGAAGACCTCAAGTTGTATGCCTCCAACAGCGAGTCGAAAATTTTACGAGGTATGCATGCTAGCAATGTCTGGTTCTCTCATAAGTTGAGTAGATCACCATTAAGCCGCACCTCCCTCACGACCGCAACGCGCAAGAATCGAAGCTAGGAATCCCGACTTGGCATTGTCTGAAAGGGCATGAACTTGTCGAAGCGCAAAGCACAGCGCCGGATTGGCAAACCTCTTATGAGTATTATGAGTCAAATAAGGAAGGGATGGAGAGCCGGGTCGTGGTTATGATGAAGCCAACGGACCATTTCATGGTCCTGCCAACGATCAAATGTTTAGCCTGCTGCCAAAGGTCTGAGACAAAGCAAGAATCCCGAAGAGGAAACAACGAAAAGAAGCAACGTAAAGCTAGAAGTATACTCTGGACACAAGCAGGCGATATCTAAAGAAAGATGCTGCCTACAAGGCTGCGATCTGACATGTGACCGCAAGAAGAGGAAGAGGTTCATGTGCTTTAGAGATACCTTTCAAAGAGATTATGAACCATATGGGATGATGACAGGTGCTCAATGACCACGCTTCCATTGATCATCGAGAAAGAGGGAAATGATTCGGAGAGTTCAGGCTACGCCCGCCGTAACGTCTAAATTTAGGCAACCCATCCACGTGCCCGGATACTACCTTGTAAGCTTATCGCAACGACATCAACAGCGAGGTTAATCACAGCGATGGAAAACTTCACAATCAACTTCGACAACAACTTATGCTACTGAAAATAAACAACACCCAAGTCTTCCAGTCATTGATGCCTAGTTGGAACTTCTGCTGGCGTTTGTGCAGGGCCTGCGCTTACAGATGTTGGCATGCGAATGGGGTCGTCTTCCGATCTTGTTAACCTCAAGACATCGTCACATTAGCAGTGGCTGCTGGAATCTGAGCTTGCAACGAGGTATTAGAGTCCAGAAACTCCCAGTCTATGATTTCTAGCGTAAAAAATCTATTATACAACCCTTCGGTGGGGGTGCCACCCATCTGCCCACTCAATGCTCGAGGTATCATAGGCACGAAAACGAGTAAATTCCCCTTCCACCAAAGGATCACTTTTAGTTTCCTCCAGACAGCGAGAGCAGTCTAGGCTGTTCCTTCTCACTGTAATGAGATAAAACAGCTAGTGTTCCAGCAGGCCCAGCTCTTGGGCACTACTCAAACCACGGCCCTCCAGACGGCTTATACATCCTCTCTCACACTCCCCCTGCTCATTTAGTAAAAGATCACCGCTTAAGCAGCGATCTCGACACCACCAACGGCTCCAAGCATCTGCAGGAGGTTAGCAACATGGCTTAAAGGTGGAAAAGGGGACGACATTGACATACCTTCTTGAGATCACCGTAGATGGCGAACTGACCGGCGGTGAGGGTACCGACCATGAAGAGACGGGCACCAATACCGGAGTAAGAACCACGGATGCCGAGCTCCTTGGCGATCTTGATGAGACGAGAGGTGGTGCCCTCACCGGGAAGACCCTTGGTCTTGTTGATCTTGGAGAGCATGGTGTCGGCGGGCTGAGAAACGATAGCGGCGGCGAAACCGGCGATCAAACCGGAGCCAAGGTTGACAAAGGTCTGAGCACCGTCGGACATCTCCTTCTTGGGGAACTTGCGGTAGATAGCCTCGGCAACCTTCTCGTAGACGACGAACTTGGACATGGTGTAAGGGATCCTTGGGTTGACATCAGCACATGAATCGCGCACGATGAGGCAATTTGGGGAGGGCAAAACTCACTGCTTGAAGAGGATGGGACCGAAACCGGCGTAGAAAGCACCGAGACCCTCAGCCTTGAACATCTTGCCGAAGCCAGAGACGAGGCCGCTGGCGTAGGTGGGCTCAGAGACGAGACGGATACGGGTAGCCTCAAGAGGGCAGAGGGCGATATCGGCAAAGAACTCGGCGGCAGCGGAAGAGGCAAGGTAGACGGCAGTTCGGTTCTGCGAGGCAGTCTCGTAGCCAAGCTTGTCAATGCACTGCTGCTTGAAGAACTCATATCCACCGAACTTCAGGGAGCCCTGGAGGAAGTAACCGGCAAAGGTAGGGCCAATGCCAGTAAGGAGAGCACCAGCGCCCTCCTTGGCGACGACCTGTCGGAATCCACCGATCAGACCGCGGTTGTAGGTAGCAGGGTCGAGCTGGATGCGAGTCTTGACGCTATAGAGGCATTGTTAGCTATGCTGCGCTTCATCGCGAGTAGAGTCGCGTATCGGGCCTATTGCTTTTGGGGGATTGCAGGAGTCGTCTCGGGTTCAATTGAGGCCCCAAAGATAACAACCTGGCGCAAAGTGTCCCCAAGACCAATTGACCGCGAAAAGCGAGGCGCCGGGGCGAGGAAAACGTACACATCGACGGGGGTGAGGGCACCGTGGGTGAGGGAGCAGCAGACGGCACCGGAGAGGGCGAAGCGGGAGTACAGAGCAAGGCCGGAGAGCTTCTTGGGCTCCTCAGCCTTGATGGTCTGGACGACGGCGTCGACCTTGGTCGAGCCGGTGGTAGCAGCGCCGGAAGCCATTGTGAGATAGTCTATGTGAAATCAGACAAAGGACTGAGAGGAGATTAGGCCCGAACTGGAGGAGAATCCGGACGTTATGAGGAGGAAGAAGCTTGGGAAGGGGAAAAGTTTTGGTGTTGATGAGCCCTTTTTCCTCCCGGGAGGCAGGGAAAAATAATGGCTCCCCCCAGCGACTGGGCGGTCGGGAAGACTCGGATAATCGGCGCCGGTAGCCGCACGGACCGGACTAAAGGGGAGGGAGATACGGATACCATGAGCGCGTACGTAAAAGCCGGGCTCTGTTTGCAGGCTTTTTGCAGGCTTTTTGCAGGCTTTTGCAGGCCGCACAGCTGCTAATATCCACCACACCCTCCACTACCCGCTGCTACGGATCTGCCTCCGATATCCACCGTGCGCCCAGTGACCAACAGACGGACCAGAAGGGGGCTTCAAGTGCCAGGCTTTGAGTGAGAAGCCTGGGGGATGGAGAATTAATTGGGACCCTATTAGCCGCCGCAAGAAGCAAGCAGTTCCCAGTTGTGACGTATGTATCTCGGAGAGACAGATGAAGACCGCTCTTTGGTGTTTTGCCCAAAGCATTGTTGTCCCGGAGCACAGGCTACCGGGATCCCCAGATGAAGCTATCTTCATGATGTCTGTTTTCTTGTTCCTGATCATACCCGGGAGCCTCCTGTCGCCTCCTGGCAGTCCCACTATCAGCCACTTGTCCTCATCCCTTTCCATTCTCACACTGTCTCTCCGACTTGTAATTGCTTGCTCCCATCTCATCCCTTGTAAATCTCGGATCTCACTCATCAAAATGCCAGATCTTGCATTCACACACTGCCCGAGAATTCCTCGGCTCGCCCCACCAGTCACCAACCGTTGCTCGTCAACGTGGCTAGTCGTCTCGGCATTGGCTGGACGGGGGCAGGATTTTTTTCTGGCTCACCTTGCGTGCTTGGCCTTGGCCCCCTTTTTTCTTTCTTTTTCTTTTCCAGTTTCAGCCAATGGATATTGCGCGATAAGCAACCCCCCAGCCTTTTCCTCGGACTTGTTTGACTCAGGCTAAGTTTTAACCCAGAGCGCGTTTCCGAACCGACGTCATAAGCTATAGATCAATTGATCTAACGGCTAAGCAGAGGAACTTCATATCATCTTGAGTAACAGTTCCGAGTTTCTCAAATCCATAGTTATAACTCTGAGATGCCAATTCTGGGATGATTTCGCGGTTTTGCTCCTTATCTTGTGCCGGCAGCCAGGCTCGGGACGCAGCTTAGCCCCGAAAAAGCAACCCTCCCTGTCTAATCTCAGATCATCATCGCCGATTTCTATTCGACCAACAGACAGGTGGTCCTCTGCGTCGATTGTTCGACCACGCGGCGGATGCGGCTGTTCGCAGTGGAAACCATATCGAAGTAGCGACTGTCTAAAACCCTACGTTTCTGGTACACCCTTTACCGAGCTTGCTGTGAGACAGATCATACAGCTGTGGTAAATATAGCTGTCGTTTACACCCGTTGGATGTTCGAGTTCATTCGTATTAGCGCTTCCTCGAGTTCATCTTCCTCCTGGCCATTTCTCGAAGCTCCCCTCTGAGAGTAACTGCGACCATGTTTCAAGCTGTGAAGTAAACAGTAAAGCCAGGATTAAAGCTGTGAGAGTCTACAGCTTTTGTTCTCTCACCCGGCTCCTCCTTGCCCGGCACGATATATCCCCTCTGGTTGGCCACCAACCTGATACCATTTCCCAACGTCAAGTCCGTCGAGTAGTGTGTGTGTCCAAACACCCAGATTTTGACATTCTCCCATTTTTGATCCATCATGTCGGTCGCAAACGCACACATCCAGGGGTTTCCGATATGCTGTGGCTTTGACGTGTCCTCCACTCTCGGTGCATGATGTGTTGCGACCAGAATTTGCCTCACATCATGGTCGCTTTCCGATGATATCTGGGTGATTTGATCTTGAAGCCAACCATGCTGTTCCGTATGGAGCGCATTGTGTTTCTCAACGCTCCATTCATTTATGTTCTTGTAGTCTTTGACCTTGGACTGTACGATGGCACATGCATGCTCGGGAATTGCCGACCAAAGGGTGCACCCTAGAATAGTCATACTAGACTCCGGGTCATCCCATCGAACTTGATGTAAGAGGACAACTTTGTTTGCAAGTAAAGGTTCAGCCGTAAGACGTCGCGCTGTTGCTAACCCTGCCTCGTAGTCCAGACCGTAAAACTCGTGATTCCCCAGCACCAGGAAGACCTTCTTATACCGGTGTACATGTGATTGCATAAAATTGAGGTAACTATCGTAATCGACAAGTCGACCTATATCGCCACTTAGGAGGAGGTAGGGTGCAGTCGCAGGGAATGTGTACGATGAATATTGCTGTCCAAATTCGAGGTGAAGATCGGAGAGGACCTGAAGGCGGAGGTTGTTTTGCGGTTTCAACCCTTCCCTTGACGTTGTATCCATGGTCCAAGTTACTGATAGAGTATCGAACGAGCCAACAACAATATTTGATGTGGTGTACGACTCGGAAAGAGCTTGGATCAAGGCTAGGATGGATTCTGATTCTGCGGGTCCAGATGCAAATGTTAGTCTTGACACTGGCAGCATGCAATTATCAGAAGGCGACTACCACCAAAGGCCGTTGGTGCACCTCATGACAGCAAAGATGCTAGAAAGCCCGCCAACTAGCCAACATGAATATATATCTGGTATTTCCATCTCCCCCCATGTCAAGATCGAAAAGTACGCTTGCTAATCGGTTGAGGATAAGGAGTGCCCTGATGCCGAGGATGATTCGACAACCGGATATTTGTCGTATAGACTCATTCCAGCTTCCAGAAAATATTTTATGGTCTCTCCCGCATCTCTTTTGCCTCATCTTATCTATTATACTGGCGGCTTGTCTGCCTTGAATAGCAGGTGTGGCCGGTTTTGTCCAGTTCTTTTATGTCCTGCAGTCTCAGGTTCTGAGACTCGACCAAAGTTAGACTTCCTTGACCAGACAAGGGATTCTTATCGTAAAAGATAAGCGAGGTGTAAAGGCATTCTTCCAGCAAAATTTTGCTGATCGTGTTCTAACCTACCGTTTGTAACAGTGATATCTATGCAAACACGACACCTCAAAGCAGAGCGCGATCTATTAAGACCGCGTTGGTTGACCAATGTACCGCGAACGGAGTTGTACCAGGAAAACACACCATGTCGAAATTCTCGTTACAAGTTTTAAGGATGATCTTCAATGTCTTGCCTAAGTTGATTATTACCGTCAGGTCTGGTCAAGATGGTTTCCCTACTACCAGTAACATGTTCAAGTCCAATTAAAAGATTCACTGTAATAGTCCGGAAACCCAAAGTTCGGCCAAATGTCTATTCCGCGAAAGGCCTAATGTACACTGCTTCAAGTGAAGAATGAAAAGAATACCCGACCCTAATAACGGTCATTGCTATGCCCCAACGCCATTGCTTACACTCTCCCCGTCAAATCCAGCTCTCATCAGCCCAGCATGGGTCAAATACAGGCGCCCTCCTTAGGACCCCTTCCCCTGGAACTTTTTATCAAAGGCCACTATCAGGTCGGCTTGTTGCAACACACTTCGTCCAGTTTTCTGGCCTGTGGCGTAGAATCGCTCGGTTCGGTCTGGGGTGCTGGCCCACCTATCGAACATGGGACTTGTAGATGAACCCTGGCCAACACAGCCACTGCAGTTGGAGCCGGAGCCGGAGCTGCCAAACCTGCGACAAACATATTAGTTCTGGCATACGGTAAGTAATGGTGGGGAGCCTTACTGGGTGTTACCTTGCGAAGGCATTTCGAGGTTTATTATCGTTGGGTCAGAATGTTGAAGATAGTCGGCAAAGCGGTGTTAGTTTGTATTGGATATGCAGAACAATCTTCTTAGTGTAGCAGGTTGAGATGGTTGGCCGCGATGTCCTCAGCACTCAGATATCTTTCCGATGATGATGATGATTGATGATGGTAATGGATCTTGTCAGGTTCGACAGAATGAAGGAAATATCGAGCCTTTAAATGCTTTCACGAGTTTCCGGCTCTCTATTCTCGCAAACGAGATTCTAGCAGGCTTCAAACTGGAAAAACGCCAAGCAGCACAACTCTGTGAGAGCAATGCGCGTGGCGCAAAAAACGTCCCATAGCCCGCCCCCAGCTTTGCATACAGATGAAACCGTCGGTCGAGCCCTGGTATCAAAAACAAGGTCACAACACGGGATTTGCGCAATTGTGCAAAGTAACAATGGCGTAGAAGGCAACCGTTGTCCGGATGCTGCCACTGTCAACCCTGGCATTGATTGGAGCTTTGGAGTTGTGGCGGGACAAGATACAGCTCCACTGGTTAAGAAACCTACAACAGCATTAATTGCGCTGCTTTCGGGTAATTCACCCATCATTACAGATGCTGGACATGGGCGTTGCGCATATGGTTAAAGGGAGAGCAAGTCACAACAAAATCCACCGTCGTGTTTGAAGAGTTCGTGACGGTGATAATGCGCCAACCAGCATCCGTCGCGTTTGCGAAGATACAACAAGTTGAAGATGAGACAAAACTGATTCGCGAATTGGGGGTGGGCAAACCCCTGCAGCGATCAGCTACGATTCCCGACTTGTGTAAATGGTCGGTACTGTATTGATTGTACTGGGCAACTGCCAGAGTATGACATCCTTGTGCACTAGAACCAATCATTGGCCATATTCGTGATTGGAATGTTGTTTATTGGAGTGGATAGAAGAAGCCCAGATGTGACTGTACCGGCTGTCCTGGGCGCGATTCCGTGGTACAATAGACCTGATTTCCTACAGCCTAGTCCATTGTTGATGCTTAGCATGGTCACATTTTACTCGACCGAGGGTTTCGGCTTCACGACCTCGCTTACGATGACTCAATCTCAAGTGAGATGGAAAGTGCAACAAGTCAGGGATGTGGCGCATGATGCTGAAGTTATCGTCTCAGTCCGTTGAGTGTTTTCATTCTCCACTGCCACTGGCAACAGCCACGGCTTCATGACAGCCGTCATGAAGACAATGCCAGCAAGGTTGAATCAATGGGATGCCGAGCTTGGCAGCCAACGGCCTCCCTCAATACCGAGGCGAGAGAAAGTGGAAATAAACCAAAGGTCATTGTCTCAATTGAGGAATACAGCGACTGCGCACAAGCAAGCGCCAGCCACATTGAGGCCGCCAACTTGCGCAAGACGGCGCCCGCATCACGGATCAGCCACAGCCCACCGTATACTTGAGTGCCGTGAAGATTTGCTTCAAAGACTGTGTTATAGAAGAAATCCTTTCGAGTAGGATTCCAGGGGCTGTGCTTAGGCAACGGATGATCTTTTTTTTTTTCCGTTCCTAATTGATTGTCTTCATATGATAGGACTAACAGCCGGTACGAAAACGGACCCTTATGGATCTCATCCCCTCGTCCTCACGCGATAACTGCTCACAAGCTCCAAACACCACGTACACTATCAAGATGAAGCTTCGACTTTGTTTGTCTTCCGATTAGTTCCGGGATTTTGTTTTCAGATTACAGACGACGAAAAGAATTCGAGAATTTACACACTTCTGCAGCGCTGTTATCTTTGATTGACAACGGCCCTTGCTTTCAGTTATCGGGCTTCACCTGGATTAGCATGTATGGCACAGGCTTCTATAGCAGTTGTAATTCGCTACTTGTAATTTCTCTCTCGATTTTACGAGGATATATTACTCCATTCCCAGCACTAAAGAGCTTTTGGTGACCTAGGAAGCGCGTTGTTCCATCTTCACACCCGCCATTGAATAGCAGAACGCCGAACTACAACGGAAAAAGCACACCTATTGTTACAAAAGCATCTACCAATTGGTCAATGCACTACTGGATCTCCAGGAAGTTAATCGCAATTAATTAGATAGATGCCTTACTTCGCCTTCCAACTCAAACGGAGTCTGAGATTTACCCTACAGCCGTTAATCACGCTATCACGCGATAATTCTTATCTTTACAAAGCAACTGCAAAAAGGGGCAGTACTATGTAAAGCCTGATGGATTCCAAGTCTGTGAACACAAATTATCTCCCTGTCAGATCCATAGTCACGTTAGTATTTTCAGGGTTGGACTTACAGCCAGAGCCTCCCAGTAGCATCGCCACCCATGACCCTGTGCAAGGCTATGAATCAAAAGCGCCGAGGGCATCGGTGAAAGACGAAGACTTACCGAACATCACGGGATTCACCGACTCATATACCCAAACATCGACTGACTCCGAGCAACATCCAAAGCGGTGACGCCTGTCTCGCTCCAAGCCCATGCTCGGTATTGTGGATGCTGTCGCACCGCGGCCCGCTACCGTTCGCGCCAAACCCCGGTCTGCAAATAGCTTCGATGCGGTCTCACCTCAAAGTGCCACATGGTTCCTTCGAAGGAGCATCTAGGAGAGGTCTTTTCGTATGGAACGTGCACAAGACAAACTATCGGACATTTGCCGAGACATGGGTTTCTCGTAACTGGCCACAAACTGGCAAGGACCAATGAAGCCATGGAATACCGTCACGGTCATGACACTCCAACTAGGTGTTTCGAATGGTATGCCATTGATGATCAACATCAACTCAATTGCTTCTCGAAGAAGTTTACGAATCATGGAAGCCCCAAAAGTTACTTGTAAAAGCCTCAAACCTTCTGCTCCATCGCCATTCCAGAGTCTCGGTACCTGCACTGGAACATTCCAACGGTCGCAAGCCACGTCCCAGAAGCTTGGGAGCCTCGTCTAGCAAGCCCACACACCCCTGGCCCGCTCTCAACGTCGACCGAATGACAACCGGCCAATACTCCATTCGTGACCCCCACGAACTCACCGAGACTCCTTGGGCAATGATGTTACCCTCACCTAGCAGGCTCCGTACCTTGGTGGGGTTCTACCGGCTGTCAGGGCCCAGCAATCGGAGGCTCTCCGGGGTCTGGTTCCACATGGCGTGTTGTGAGGTGAGCAAGGTGAAGGGCCACGACCAACAACGGCAACTGGTGGAGATAAGGGATGTTGATAGTATCATGATCGGGCTGGCGGTCCGGTGCCGGTTGGGTTTTGCTTCGCGATATGGCAAGGAGTCGTCGCAATTGACAGGAGTCGGTGGTCTGCTCTGGGCTGGGGGCAGAGATTGAGGGCTCAGTCTGCCAAGAGCTTGAGCATATAAAGGAGGCTCGCGCCGGAGAAGATTGCTGGAAGACCAGAGATTCAATTCCAACCATCAGAGGCGACACAGACCTACAGATCCTACAACCGAGGTTGAGTATCGTTATCTTTAAGAACCCTCATCATGGCGACTGATTACAGGTTCGAAGGCTGGATGGGTGAAGATCCATCAGCAGCCGAAGGCAACATGGTCTGGAAGGAATTCGAGCCCAAGCCTTGGGAAGAGTCAGACGTCGATATCAGAATCACCCACTCGGGCATCTGCGGCTCTGACATCCACACCCTGCGAGCTGGATGGGTGCGTGCCCCTTGATTTCTCTTGTGCACTGTATCATGAACCGAGAACTGCTCGCCATGGTGTAGTCAGAGACCAAGCTAACAGACAAAAGGGACCAACTGACTTCCCCTGCGTTGTCGGCCACGAAATCGTCGGTGTGGCAGTGCGTGTTGGCTCCGAAGCAGAGGGCAACATCAAGGTCGGCGACCTCGTCGGTGTCGGCGCGCAAACGGACTCGTGCCGATCCCGAAACGGGCCATGCCGGGCCTGCGAGAACAACCTCGAGAACTACTGCAAGGACATGCACCTGACATACAACACCAAATATCAGACGGGCGGCAAGGCGTACGGCGGCTACGCTCTGTACCACCGCAGTCCGTCGCACTTTGTCATCAAGATCCCCGACGGCCTGCTTCCCGAACATGCGGCGCCGATGCTCTGCGGCGGTGTCACCGTCTACTCCCCACTCAAGGTCTTCGGCGCCGGTCATGGAAAGCGGATCGGTGTTGTCGGCGTCGGCGGCCTCGGCCATTTTGCGGTTCTCATCGCCAAAGCAATGGGGGCGGACAAGGTGATAGGCATCTCGCGGCGGTCAGATAAGAAGGAGGAAGCTCTCGCGTTGGGAGCCGACGAATACATCGCGACGGCTGAGGACGAGAATTGGTCAGAGAAGTATGCTGGCACACTGGACCTTATTATCTGCACTGTATCTTCACCCAAGGTAAGCGTCAGCTCCTGATTGCCATTTTCACATATATCGCGCTGCTCGGCGTGTTGTTGAGCATGGCAAAGCAGCTCTCTGATCTGCACTGTTCCTTTCTTCTTTGCGTCGATCATTCCTGAAGCCACTTGACTAACTCGGTCTCTTCTCACAGATGCCCCTGCTGGAGTACTTTAACATGCTCTCCCTCGATGGCACGCTTGTGCAAGTGGGCATCCCTGAGGAGCCCATCCCCCTCAGTGTCTGGGCGCTCGTACCGGCACGACGAAGGCTGGCTGGTTCGCTCATCGGCAGTCCCAAAGAGATTGAGGAGCTATTCCAGCTCGCAGCAGACAAGCATATTATCCCATGGGTCGAGAAGCGGCCCATGTCCGAAGCCAACCAGGCCATCGTGGATATGGAAGACGGCAAGCCCCGATTCCGATACGTGCTGGTGAACGATTTCAGCAGCGCCGAATCTCTGCAACCCGAAGAGAATGCTGCTGCCGAGACTGAGGCTAAGGACGAGAACGAGGACAGAGAGCCGGAGAAGAAAAATGACGATGACGATAGCAAGGATACCAAGGATGATGAATGAGCTCTGTGACGACGAGATGGCAAGGCGTTGTGAGGTGTTTTTGTTTCTTTCTTCATGCGTAGTATCTGGATACTGATAGAAGCTGGGGTTGCTTGAAGTTAGTTTGGTTCCGTGTAGCAAGATTCAAAATATTGAAATCAATTCCAGGCCCGAGTGAGCATCCGTGGTTACTCGAACGGTCATCACGACAATCATCGTACGAAGTGGACAGCATGCGGTGTTGACCGTTTGTCAGTGCGTCTAGATCACTGGATTGTGTGACCAAGAGATATTTGGAGATGAGCTGTGGACTCTGATGGAGCCACTGGCTTGTTTACATATTGTTCGGCACCTACACCACTCTCACGATCCACCACCTGAAAAGGCATGCGACCAATTTCCCATCACTGAGGATTCTCTAGCAATTCTAATATGAGTACCCCAATCTTCCCCGTTTCGAGAGGTAGAGCGCACCAAGAGAAGCTAGGAGCTGCCTCTGGCGTTGAGGGTGGGCAGCAAAGCTGCAACTATGTCTGAAAAAGGATGGGAAAACCCGACTAAGGCGCAAAAACCAGTAGCCAGCAACACTATCAGAATCAAGTCCAATAGCCCCATCGGCGACAGCGAATCCCTGCCTTCAGCTCGGCCCAAGCCGGGCCTCGACCATCATCGCAGATGGGGCCTGAGGCAAAACGTGCTCGGCCTTGCTGGGCGGGCGGAGACGATGACAACTCCTAATAGGCCCCTGTTCCCTGCAGGAGGGGGACGGATGGGAGCGAGCAGGCAGGGAACAGGGGACGAATGTAGGGGACGGCAGTGGGCGCGCAAGCGAGAAAAGCGCAATGAGCCGAGCTCTCCAGTTGTGGCACAGTCCGTGAGTGGGCGAGGCTTCCACCAAGACGACGAGATCTTGCCCCGAGCCCAGGACATTACAAACTCGTATACGGAGTAGCTGGACGTAACTTGGCAAATACATAGTCAACTCGGTGCTAGCTGTAGGCGCTGGAAGCTGGGCATTGCTGGTTAGTGGTAGGAGTCCATTCATGCCCCAGAGCTGATATGGTCCCAGGGGGGATCATGATAGGCTTCCACAATAGATAGGAGACGAAGTTGAGGGAAAAAGCTAGTATGCAGTAGAGAGATAGGGCTTGCTTGGGGCTTCTTCTTGGCAGACGCGTAAAGGAAAATCGAGTTTTAATAATGGGCGAATACAGTAGCGATCGGGCCATCAAGAGCTGGCGTGAAGCGCTAACAAGTCCGCCGACGGTAAGGGAGATGAGATTCGGGGTGGAGGAGGCATAACTAGGGTAAATCAATAGAAAGTGGACGCCGAGCAAAGAGAGATAATGGGGAGAAAAAAATTCATAATATGCATAACTTCTACCAGATGGAACCGACGTTATGCAGGATAACGCAAGGCTTACCCGAGACAGGTTGGGCAATGTCTTGGACGCCGACCCGGGAACACTCCATGTCTTGTCTCGTCTCAGAGCGGGAGTCCGACGAAGTGAAAATGGGGCTTACGAGGCTGCGGGCTTAATGACTCAACCTCAGTTGAGGAGAGTAAACAATCTGCACCGATTAAAGAATCTTGATTTGTTTTATTTGTCTCAACCGCCTCGTGGCTACAGATGTGGTCATTGACGATATTGGGCCAAGCCTCAAGGTGATTGACCGGCTCTCAGCGCATGCAAGTACCACTTTAAGTGCAAGCCGCAGTCAGCCAGGGGACCTTGGGTTTTCTTTCGCGATTTATTTTCTTCAATGGGCCAAGTGTATGTTGACTAACACTTCTGTGCCTGGCGATGAGGATCAGGGGCAGGGATAGGGATAGGAGACAATGTAATAACGAAAATTGAGAGCAAGGCATGTGAATGTCCAATCAGAGCGCCCCACTCGAAGGATCTGAGGAACAAATTCGGTTCGAGGCTCCAGAAAACATGGGCATTGACTGTCAGATGGCACGTTCGCGGGGCTGAGGGCGAGATACAGTGATGCACCGTAAGCTGACAACCGGCAGTTTTTTTTTTTTTGTTTGTTTCAACCCTCATCTATCTCAGACAACCAGGGAACTGTCATCCGCTGTCAAGTCGAAGGGTCCCGTGCCCTTGCTGGCATCGGCACGATAAGCGGGAGAATCTGAGCTGTTTGACAGCATCCATCCATCTCGTGAAGTAGAGCGCCATCGGCCGTCGAGATCTTTTTTTATTTTTATATACTACGTACGGACCTCCAGGGGAACAACCGCGCCAGGGAAGCATAACCAAGTTGTGCTTGTCTGCCCCTTTACCCCTGGCAAGATGCAACTTGTGCAGAATGTGCAAATGACCAAATGATAACCAAGCTCAATCTCCCGTACGCGCTGTCGCGGTGTGATATGATTTGAGGTACGTACTCTTGCGTTGTGGAGGCGGTTGGCTGCACCAAGTGGACGAGCCATGGGGGGCCCGTTTAGGCGTTGGATCCCCTGGAAGACGCCACAGCGCGATTGGATAGAGAAACCCCGCCCAATGAGCCTAAAGCTGATTTTCCTTTCTTTTCTGGGGCGTGCTGCGTAGCGGGGCAAGCCACCATTGTTTGACCATTTTCCGTAGCGTTACCGTTCGTCCCGTGGCAACTGGGTTTGGTCATTGAGCCATTGACCGCATCGTCCTGTGTTAATCTCCCCCTTTGCCGGCTTCCACCCAGAGCTCGACTGCCGCTGGCCGTTTACCCTAGCGATGACGCTGTTGACTGCTAGTCAGGCAGTGTCAGTCGTATTTCCCCCTTTGCTCATGGCAGTGGCGCTCTCTGTCAGTTGGCGACCGGCGGCGCCATCACCTGCAAGCCCCTCAGGAACCCGAAAGTCTCGCTCAGGATCCAGGCTGAGGATGGGCCGAGCATCAGGTGGCGGAGCAGCATAGTTAGATTAAGGGGAGCGCAACGCTCCCACCGAGGGAAACAGAACTTGTTTTTTGCGAGGAGAGCGGCCACAGGCTCACTGCAGGGCCCGAGTACCTGCAGACGATATGGGCAGGACTCCGCTGCCCGGCAGGAAACGTTCGGTGCGACCGTTTCGTATAGAGGGACTGCTAGCTATGATGCAAAACAAACTGACAATAAACTACGCTGTCGACTAAAACAAGTCATTAAGCCTTGACAGCTTTCAATACGGACGTCACGGAGCTGTTGGCGGCACGAGACACAACTGAGGCGTCAAGGTCGAATAGAGGGAGTCCAGTCCTTTGTGACATCTGCAAGCCATGGATGGAAGTAGAGAACCGAGGTCTACCCGAAGCAGTTCCGATCCCCATGCGGCGACGTCAACCGCTTTGAATCACACCTCTGATGACAACCTTGGATATGCAAAGATGTGATCATGGAGAATCCGGTTAGACATACATCTGATCGACAGTGACGAGTCTCCGGATCGCTTGGCTGAAAGATCCGTAGTCTCCATCGCTATCCCAGTTCATGCTTCTCGATCCCTCGGTTCCATGGTTCCTGTTGATTATCTCTCAATGAGGCATCATTCCCCGCTAACTAGGACAGCAGATCCGCCTTTGTTTAATTTCCCAAACCCGATCTTTATCCCAATTAAAACGCCAGAAGCTACACAAAGAGAAGCAAGACTATAAATAAACCGCCCTGTTCAAATGCGATGAGGCTAAATCGAAGTTGATACGGGTTCGGAGGAGGCGGCGGGAACCGGCTGAGCTGCCGACAAGAGATCCGGGACGGCCATGGAAATTGAGGTGTACAATGTCAACAGTCCAAGATTTCGCAGCTCTCCACAAGCACATCTACAGCAGTAATAATGCAGCATCATCGAAGAACCAACAGAGCCGAATCTGGCTGGCTGAATGGCAGGGAACAGCTGCAGGAAGAGATATTCCACCGTGTAATGGTGCAGCCCTGGGTGGATCACGGGGAAGGATGAATCTTCGCGATAGGGTGGAAGCTCTCTACCTAGAGAGCTATGCACTCGTTATCTTTCTGGTGTGGCATCCGACGCACTGCCAGGCTTTGTCAGTCTGCTCCGGTATCCCAAGCGAGAGAGTCTTGGGAGCAGAGGCACAACCAACAGCCGCGGATCAAGAAGCCCCAAAAACCAGACTATCAAGGCCCAGCGGCGCCCTAGTGGCCGGTGACCCCAGTAGGACCCCACCACAGCCTCGGCGGGTGCCTACTCCAGCGCAGCTTCTAGGCGGCCAACGACTGCGCTAGCGAGTTCAGCCCAGTTCCCAAAGAGGCAAGCGCGCTAACGCGCTAGTCAGGGGGACAGGGGTCCACCTGGCAAGCCAGCCAAGCGTACGCCAAGTGGCTACCATCTTTTCCCACCACCACGACACAACAACCACCAGCGACTCGCGCCGTGATAACGGCCGTGCCCAGTCTGGCGGCACCCAGTGGGTCTATTTACAGCTCTGGCGTCGTCCCGCTGGGGTTTAGATCCGTCAATGGTCTTTCATCGGTCCCTTTCCCTTCACCTTGCCCGATCGATAGCGGCACAGACTAGCGCTGCTGCTGGCGCACTATCACTTCACTCGCCTTTCGGACTTCACCTCACGCCCGGGGATGCACGCCCACAATGGCCGTCCACGCCCAACAACGCACGCCCACACGCGCAGCGACGGCGCCTGAAGAGACAGACGGGGAGAAGCAGGGGATGGCCATCCGGAGTCGTCTCGACCCGTCCTGTCCCATCCCGAGGCCTTTCATCCTGTGCATTTAAGCAGCCGTCTCCGTCCTGTTCTGTCGCTTCTCTTTCTCCCACTTCTTTTCTTACTATCCCTCTTCATACAACCTTCAGCGGAGTATACGTCGCTCAGTACTTCTGAGTAACACCCGCAGTCCATTCGTTCATTACATACCTGCATTTCCATTTCCAACATGAAGACCGGCTTCGTCCTTGCCGTGGCCTTTGGCCTGGCTTCTGCCACTGTGTCCCACCCCCCTGTGGAGGACTGCGACTGCGACTACAGCAACCAGTGCTACCTTTCCCTCGCTGGAAAGAGCCTGGAGGACCGTCAGCGCCTCTGCAGCGAGTCCATGCTCGACGAGTGCGATCTTGAGGAGCTCCCCGGCTGCGGCGAGTACCAGGACGTCCGAGAGGCGTGCTTCTGCTACGAGGAGAACAAGACCACCACCACCGCCGCTGCCTCCACCACCGAGTCTGCCTCCACCACCGGAACTGTCTCCACTGACGTCTCTACCACCGAGACTGCCTCTACCGAGACTGTTTCCACCACTGAGACCGCCTCTGAGTCTGCTTCCACCACCGAGACCGCCTCCACTGAGACCGGTTCCAAGACCGAGTCTGCTTCCACCACTGAGACCGCCTCCGAGTCGGCTTCCACCACCGAGACCGCCTCCACTGAGACCGGTTCCAAGACCGAGTCGGCTTCCACCACTGAGACCGCCTCCACTGAGACCGGCTCCAAGACCGAGTCTGCTTCCACCACTGAGGCTGCTTCTACCGAGACTGGTTCCAAGACCGAGTCTGCTTCCACCACTGAGACCGCCTCCACTGGTACCGAGACTGCCTCCACTGAGACTGGCTCTAAGACCACCGGTACTGAGACCGAGACTGCTTCCACCGAGACTGCCTCTACCGAGACTGGCTCTAAGACCACCGGTACTGAGACCGAGACTGCTTCCAGCGAGACTGCTTCTACCGAGACTGGCTCCAAGACCACCGGTACTGAGACTGAGACTGCCTCTACCGAGACTGCTTCC
>JADBHU010000121.1:0-17811 GCA_017140155.1 Fusarium devonianum | reverse complement strand
ACAACAACAACAATAATAACAACGACCGTTTGACCGCCTCGGACAGGTCCGCCTATCCCACCACGCCCTCGACCTTCCCTCAACCCGTCTTCCCTCCGGCACAAGGACAGCAGCAGGGGCTCCAGCCTCAGCAGCAGGCATACGGCGGTGGCTACGCGCCCCAGGGCTACTTTGTCCAGAACCAATACGCCCAGTATGGCGGGCAGCAGCACGGCGACTATGCCCAGGGCGCCGGGTATCAGCAGCGATCTAATACCCCGGGCACCAACGACCCCAACACCGGCCTTGCCCATCAGTTCTCTCACCAGAATCTTGGAGGCGCCGCACGAGCGCAGGCTTATGCCCGGGGACCCTCACCAGGTCAGCGTCCGAGGACCGCTGGCGCTTCAGGACAGCCGCAGCCTGGCTATGGCGGCTACATGAACGCCCCGCCTATGCCCAGCCAGCCCGCTGCTCCCGTCGAGGAGTTCCAACGGGCGCCAGAGAGGAACCCTGATCGATACGGCTCCAATGCCAATAGCAACCAGAAGAAGTGCTCCCAGCTCGCAGCCGACTTCTTCAAGGATAGTGTCAAGCGCGCGCGCGAACGTAACCAAAGGTATCGCCAATTGCCCCTCCTCTGCTTTCTTCTACTCGACCGGTGAACTAATCGATCTTCCCCTCGGAAACAGACAAAGCGAGCTGGAACAGAAGCTCCAAGACCCCTCGCAGAGCTCTGGCAGACGCGAGCAGCTGTGGTCTACCGCCGGAAGGAAAGAAGGCCAGTATCTCCGTTTCCTGCGCACCAAGGACAAGCCCGAGAACTACAACACGGTCAAGATTATCGGAAAGGGCGCCTTCGGAGAGGTCAAGCTGGTGCAGAAGAAGGGAGATGGCAAGGTGTATGCCATGAAGTCCCTGATAAAGACAGAGATGTTCAAGAAGGACCAGCTTGCACACGTTCGATCAGAACGTGATATCCTTGCAGAGTCCGACAGTCCTTGGGTGGTCAAGCTTTACACCACCTTCCAGGACTCCTACTTCCTCTATATGCTGATGGAATTCTTGCCTGGCGGAGATTTGATGACTATGCTGATCAAGTACGAAATCTTCTCTGAAGATATTACGCGATTTTATATTGCAGAAATCGTCCTTGCTATCGAGGCGGTACACAAGCTGGGCTTCATCCATCGGTATGCATATCTGCCTACCCTCTATGCCGCCTGTCTGACCATGAAACAGCGATATCAAGCCCGACAACATCCTCCTTGACCGTGGCGGCCATGTCAAGCTGACCGATTTTGGCCTGTCGACTGGCTTCCACAGGCTGCATGACAACAACTACTACCAACAGCTGCTGCAAGGCCGGTCGAACCGGCCACGCGACCGAAACTCTGTCGCCATTGACCAAATCAACCTCACTGTCAGCAACCGATCTCAAATCAACGACTGGCGACGGTCACGAAGGTTGATGGCGTACTCAACTGTCGGAACACCCGATTATATCGCACCGGAGATCTTCACCGGGCATGGCTACACCTTTGACTGCGATTGGTGGTCGCTTGGAACCATCATGTTTGAGTGTCTTGTTGGCTGGCCTCCATTCTGCGCTGAGGATAGCCATGATACCTACCGCAAGATCGTCAACTGGAGACAGACTCTGTACTTTCCCGACGACATCACATTGGGTACCGATGCCGAGCATCTGATCCGAAGGCAAGTTTCTCGTTGTGGCTGCTTGTACAAAGTTTATCGCTAACATGAACCAGCATGGTCTGCAACACGGAGAACCGTCTCGGCCGAGCCGGCGCCCATGAGATCAAGAACCATGCCTTCTTCCGGGGTGTCGAGTTTGATAGCTTGCGCCGCATTCGGGCACCTTTCGAGCCTCGCCTGACCTCCAACATTGATACCACCTACTTCCCTACGGATGAGATCGACCAGACCGATAACGCCACAGTTCTCAAGGCCCAGGCCATTCAGAGTGGCAAGCAGGTGGAGGAGTCCCCGGAAATGAGCCTACCTTTTATCGGTTATACCTTCAAGCGGTTCGACAACAACTTCCGATAAACGTAGCAAATACGATATGCTCTTTGGCATCATTTCATCAACGAGGAGCCGGTTTTGTGAGATTAGGCCCTATCTCATTCGAGGCCGGATATAGAGGCAGCAACCTGGACATGTCGAGAGATATCACATGTAACAGTGGTTGATTGCATTGGCGATGGAACTGATCTTCCTCTGTCTCTGGGGTGTGTTCTACCCGCGGGGGAGTCTTGTTTGCTTTTTCGGTATTGCCCTTCACGGTACTGTAACTGTAGGGGCTGGTCTAGATAGAAGACATTCAGACCCCAGGCAAGATGCGTGTCTGCCAGAAGCACTATGCCAGGGCTGTAACAAAAGACGGAAATTCAGATCTTCCCGTAAGCGCCAGGGGCCAAATAAACGAGTATCGCTAATGAAATCTTTAATAATCTGTCATAATTGGTTTCAGCCATGTTTTGGCGATCTAACTCGTCAAATTACCCAAACAGCCTTCGATAAGCCCCGGTGCATACTATTTACAGTCTATATATCTTCCTAGCTTGTGCCCCAGTCAGTGAGAACCTCGTTGTGAAGCGCGGCAGTCCTTACTCTTCGTATGAAGCAAGCTTTGACTTGTTTGTTACCCGCAACCCCCAGCTCAGCAATTGGTGGGTGACAGACAATGAACGCTTGTGTCGTAGCGAGCTGAAGAAGCAGATGGCTCAACCCTGAACCATTGCGTGTCGAATATCCCTGAACGCCGTAACCTAGCCCTTGTAAACCGTATTCTTCGCTTCCCCGCCTAGATGGTCCCCTTGCTCTTCACCTCCTTGCTGTCAAGCCTGGTGCTGCATTGAAGCGCTCCTCACGTTCTGTCATGAACATGACCTGAATCCAGTACTCCTTCGCATCTGGGTCCCAGAAAGCAAATTGCTTGTCTTCGCGCTTGTCCAGCTCGCGCGCCGGGATCTTGAATCCGACCGTCTCGTAGGGCTCCGCGGCGACGAGCAGGTACTGAAAGTTCTTGTCGGGCTCCTCGATGTGCTGCGTGAAGGCGTTCATGACCTGCCACTTGGGCGTCGTCTCGGGCGTGGCGTCCGGATACTGCAGCTGGAACAGCAGGCCCTGCTGGCGCGTCACCGGGTCGCGGATCTTTGTGATCTTGTAGCCGGGCCGGCCGATCTTGACAACGTTGCGGCGCTGCGCGAACCCAGCGCCCGTGACGCCGATGGGGAGGCCGGTGGCCGGGTCGACGGCGCCCTGCTTGCCCTCCTTCTGCTCGCGGGCGGCGCGGCGGGCGAGGTTTGTCTGATGCTTCTTGCCCTGAGTATGCGCGAGGTAGGAGCCGTCGTTCTGGTGCACGGTGAGACAGAGACGGCACTCGAAGGAGCCGACGTGGTTCTTGAAGAAGTAGGGGTCCTTGTCGAGGTCGATGGTCTCGAGGGCGAGCTTGCGGAGACGTTCGCGACGGTCGGCGTTGGTGGCGGACTGGGAGGCGACGCCGCCGCCGCCAAACTTGGAGCCCGCGCGGTTCTGGAAATCCATGTTGTAGGGCGCAAGGCGGGAGGATGGGAAGTGAGGAAGTGGTTGTGGGCGCGAGGCTGAGGTGGGGAGTGGATGAGTTGTCGCGAAAAGCTCCAGGTCGGAGGAACTTGTAACCTGGGGAAATTCTCACCGAGGTGAGGTAACTGTGGGGTCCTCGGTCAAGGTGGGTGGCCAATCGGCATTTTTTACACCCAACCTCCATGCACTGGGGCATACCGATTCCTCGATTTCCTCTTCACTGAGTTCTACAACGAGGCACAGAAGAGACGAACTACCATGATAAAATGCAACTTATTTTTGCCCGCACAAACAAATATCAATGCTAGGATGCAACGGCCACAATATCCATGTGTTTAGACACCCACGCCTCAACACTGCGGACGAACCTATCAAGCTCCGACGTTGGAGTCTCGAGCACCAGGGCAATGAATCCCCTTCGTACCACCCAAAATCCCTCCTCCATCATCTCGAGCCAGAAAAGGTCCCTCAGAGCATCGATTTCCTCAACCTCACCGGACCGCTCAATTACGCGAGTGCCATCCTCGGGGAAGTGCACCCCCATGATGGTACCCAAGCCGGTGAAGACGACCCTGGTTCCTCTGGTCACCTCGTTGAGTCTTTCTCTTAGCTCGTCGCCTATTTTTGTAAACTGAGTGGCCACTTCAGGTGTGTATATCCTAGTTAGCCCGGCGTATCCCGCATGTGTTACCAAGGTGTTGTTGTTGAAGGTACCCGAGTGCGAGAGAGCACCAGGTCGTCGCGGGTCGAAAGCCGCCATGATGTCTGCTCTACCCCCAAAGGCTCCAAAAGCGAGCCCTCCGCCGAGCCATTTGCCAAATGTCTTGAGATCGGGGTTCAGACCTCGGAGTTCAGCGATGCCTCCCCCAGACATTCGCGAAGTCATGACCTCGTCCAGAATGAGCAACACACCGGCCTATATCTCGTTAACGAATATCTGATGGGATCAGGGTGGAAACGACCTGCCTTTGAAGCAGCTTCTTGGACTCCCCTGAGGAACTCGGTCTTTCCAGGGAGGCCGCCCCCTGAGCCTTGCATGCCCTCTATAAGCACAGCAGCAACGCCCTCTTTTGCGATGGCGCTACGGGCACTCTCAAGATCATTGTATCTTGCCACAATCCAATCATCCATGTCGACGTTGTTAGCTTCTGGCTTGCCGCCCTTGAAGCCTATCACTGCCCCATGGTAACCTCCAGTGAAAGTCACGACCTTTCGCTTATTGGTAAAAGCCCGCGCCGCTGCCAGAGCGTGCAAGTTGGCCTCGGTTCCCGAATTGGAAAAACGCACATGTTCCAGCTTGAAGCGTTGACAAAGCTCGCGAGCAAAGACTTGCTCCTGCGCTGTTGTGCCGCCCACGTTCATGCCTGCATTCTCCAGCACATCTCTTATGGCCGCGAGAATAACAGGATTCGAATGTCCGTAAAGAGCTGCTGTAAACTCGCAGGTGAGGTCAGTATATCTAAGAGCTCGTCAGATGCAGTCATACTAGCTGTATTCTCTGCGCAACTTACGTGTGTCCATCTTGCGATGTAACTTGATATCCCTTGCCGGACTTGATCACCACTGGAAATGGCTTGGCATGGAGGACTGTCCGAGTGTTTCCGCCGGGCAAGGCCTTGACAGCTTCTGCATAGAGAGCCTTGGACTGTTGGTTACGAGCAGTATAGCGAGCAGTCGCCGCATCGAGCTCACATTGTAGACGCTGTGTGAGTTCTGAAGTCATGTTGGCAGGGTAAGGTAGTAAGCAGCGTGTTGCGGGGTACTGTTGGAGATGGGGACGCTGTCGTATATATAGCCATATGACCAACACCTACTACCTACAAGTCTTGAGGGACGCATCGCGTCTGGAACCGATACCACTTAGAAGTGACTTTCATGCCATGTATGGTCTGTCATGATACAACGAGATGCTATTCGTGGACCGATGCATTGCCGAACATGGGTCTCCGAAAGCTATGATGAGTACTGCCGCCTTCTTGTCCCTCTCTGATACTCCCATCGGTACCTTAACGAGTCACCCTGGGCCGAAAAATCGACATGTTGCATCTCAAGACTAAACTCCATCGTTCAAATAGCATCACTACATGGAAGTTGGCATCCCAGGCCTCGCCGAGGGGTTGAGCAGTTGAGTTCTACTAAGTGAGGTATAGAACAGCATGTCAGAATACTGAAACACGACACAATGGCTAGTTATTACACGTGAAATACCGGCAGATTGCAAAACGGAACAAACGAAAATATGAGTTATAACTTTAGACGTTTCTTACTCAAAACTTACTGCCAGTGTGCACCTTAACGTCTTATAAGTAGAGCTAACCTGAAGAACGTCGGCACTACCTAGAAGGACAGGTACGTACCGACACCAAAGTCTTCAGGTTCTGAGGCGGGGAGGAGGAAAAGCGGTGTGATAAAAAAAGCCGGCAGAATCGACATCCCACTTAATTTTTTTACCACCCCAAAATTTGAGATCGAGGCTGCTCGTCTAGTGAAAGAAGTCAAGCTGACAATCATCGAGTCACTGATTTCACAATGGCCGGCTCAATTACCAAGCCCAAGAGTGAGTGAAGATATGAAACAATCCCCGTGCTCATCATATCGCATTTAAAATACGATGGCTGACCATCTGCAGAGCCCAAGTCCAAGCGGACTCCCGTCCGCCTTCGCCACAAGATCCAAAAGGCATCGGCGGCAAAGCAGAAGAAGGAGCGCAAGCTCGCAAGAAAGAATCCAGAATGGCGAACGAAATTGAAGAAGGACCCTGGCATTCCCAACCTCTTCCCTTACAAGGAGAAGCTGCTCCAGGAGATTGAGGAGAAGCGCTTAAAGAAGGCTGAAGAGACGCAAAAGAGGAGGGAAATGGCCAAGGCCGCCAAGACGGGCACCCAGGATGAGGAGACGATGCAGGACGCCGAAATTGACGACGATGATCTGATTGACGTGGACGACGAGGACATGGACGAGGATATCGACGAGTCGAACCCCATGGCCGCGCTCATCGCCAGCGCTCGCGCCGCCGCAGCGACCTACGATCAACAGTTGGCTGACAGCGACATGGACGACGAGGACGATAGCGATGATTCCGACCACGAGCACGGAACCGAGATGTCCATTGGCCAGGCTTCCTCAAGAAAGACCTACGACAAGGTCTTCAAACAGGTCGTTGACCAAGCCGACGTCGTGCTCTACGTCCTGGATGCCCGTGACCCAGAGGGCACTCGCTCTCGCGAGGTCGAGCGCAGCGTCATGGCTGCCGCAGCCGGTGGCAAGCGACTCATCCTGGTCATCAACAAGGTCGATTTGATCCCTCCCAAGGTCCTGCGAGACTGGCTCGTCTATCTTCGCCGCTACTTCCCTACCCTGCCTCTCCGAGCCTCTGGCCCAGCCCCCAACGCTCACACCTTCAACCACCGCGACATCACTGTGCAGAGCACCTCGACCGCGCTCTTCAGGGCTCTCAAGAGCTTTGCGGCTACCCGCCAGCTCAAGCGCGCTGTCTCCGTCGGTGTCATTGGCTATCCCAACGTGGGTAAGAGCTCTGTTATCAACGCGCTACTTTCAAGGATGAGTGGCAAGGGCAGCAGTTCTTCCAAGGCGTGCCCTGCCGGTGCCGAGGCTGGTGTAACGACGAGCATCCGATCCGTCAAGATCGACAGCAAGCTCACTCTGCTCGACTCTCCCGGTGTCGTCTTCCCGTCGTCCTCATCGACCCATTCTGGTGGTCTCGTGTCTCTCAAGAATGCCACAGAGGCGCACGCTCACCTCATCCTCCTCAACGCCATCCCACCCAAGCAGATTGACGACCCTGTGCCCGCCGTTACTCTTCTCCTGCGCCGCTTGTCGGCGACTCCAGAGCTCATGCAGAAGCTCACCGATGTCTACGACATCCCTGCTCTTCTCCCTGACCGCGCCGATGGTGACACTACCACCGATTTCCTCGTACAGGTCGCGCGCAAGCGTGGCCGCCTGGGCAGGGGCGGAATTCCCAACCTCAACGCTGCCGCGATGACCGTTGTCACTGACTGGCGTGACGGCCGTATCCAAGGCTGGGTTGAGCCCCCTGCTCTGTCCGTCGAGTCCAGCACCGCGCCGACCAAGCCCGCTCTGAAGAACGCTGGCGAGGAAGATGTTGCCGCCGACCAGAAGAAGATCGTTACCGAATGGGCCGCTGAGTTCAAGCTCGACGGTCTTTGGGGCGAGGCAGGCAATGCCGACACTGGTGATGTTATGGAGCAGTAGGAGATTTTGGGAGCTTCACTCAGCAAAATGACGGACGGTACATGAATTCTTCACTGGAAAGTTTGGCGTTTCAAGGTTGGCTGGCAGAACGGACTAGACCGTGCAATATACCTTTTAAAAAAATCAAAATTGTCTTCCTGGCTATCCTGCAATTTCCCACCACCGTGCTTCGTAGATTATGCATCATGCCGCGTGTTTTCTAACTCAGGTTACCCGTTCTATGCCTCGATCAACTCCATCTTGACGCCCCTCTTGCCTGTCATCTCATCCTTCTCGTCGTGGACCCTAACCTTGACCTTCTGAAACAGCTCAACCTTGACATTTCGGCTTCCCTTGGTTGTAAGCGTGTACGTATCTGCGTCGAAGTCTGCCTCGGGCTCGGGCTCAGCCAGATCCCTGAGGCGGATCAGACCCTCGATTCCAAAGCGTGGGACAAGGACGACGAATCCGTTGCTGAAGATCTTCATGACGAAAGCTTCCTCCTCTGCAACCTTGCCCTTCAGGGCCTGACCGACGTAGTACGCGATGCTGGCGCGGCCGGCCATCTGGGCGTTGCGGTGTCGCACATTGATGTTCTTGCAGACTGCTTCGAGGCGGCCTCGGCTGCGGACGTTGGGGTGGACGGCCTCGTAGTCAATTGCGGCGGCAAGCTGCCGATGGGCGAGGAGATCGGCATAGCGACGGATGGGAGAGGTGAAGTGAGTGTAGATCTCAGAGGCGAGACCGTAGTGACGGAATTCGGGATAGGCCTGAGTGCCTGAGCAGAAGTACTCGGCACTCATCATGCAGCGGGTCGCCATGATACGCACAAGCGTGTTGAAGAAGGGATCCTTCTCGTCAACACACTGGTCCAGCGAATCAGCAAGTGCCTTGCTGGAATCAGTTCGCAGTTCCAGTCCGCGCTTGGTGCGGAGCTGGTTCGACAGCTCGTCAAAGTTGGTCTTTGGGGGAGCCGCGTGGCGGCGCAGAATGGCGGTTTGGGGGAAAGCCTCGTAAATTTTGGCTGCAACACTAATGTTCGCGAACAACATGAACTCCTCGACCAGTGAGTTGGTATCGAGGAGTTCCTTCGTCTTGACGTCGATGGGATCAGAAGTTTCAGACTCGGTCTGCACCTTGACCTCGGGTGACGAGAGACTCAGCGCACCAGCATCCATACGCTTCTTCCTGAGTCTTTTTGACAGCATGAGGAGCATGCGCATACCGTTGGTGAGGTCGTCTTGCTGGGAATCATCGTCGATTCTCAGCTGAGCTTGTTCATAGCTGAACGCCTCACGGGACTTGATGACCGACTTGGTGAAGCGAACGCTGACGATATCGGCACTGTCGTTCAGTTCCCAGAGTACGGAGAAGGCGTACCGCTCCACATAGGGCTTGAGCGAACAGAGATCCGTTCCGAGTAGGGGGGGAAGCATATCAATACGCTTGTCAACCAGGTAAACGGTCGTGCCTCGAATGCTGGCCTCTGTGTCCATGGCATTGGCAGGCTTGACAAAGTGAGAGACGTCTGCAATGTGAACTCCAACTTCAAAGTTGCCGTTGGGCAGCTTTCTGGCGTGAAGAGCATCGTCGATATCCTGGCAGCCAGGAGGATCAATACTGCAGATGAGAAGTTCTCTCAGGTCCTCTCTATCTCTCCAGCCAGGATCATCAACAGTAGCTGGCACTCTCCAATCATGTCCTTCCTTAGGAAGACAGTCAAGTACCGTCTTGGGGAACGGTCGATATTGTACGTCCCATTCCAGCAAGAGAGCTTCGGTCTCGGCCGCTTTGGTTTCCAGTTCTCCTAGGGATCGCACAAAATGTCCAACGGGGTGCCTCGAGTCACGTTCCCAAGCATCGATGGTAACCAGAAGTCGCTTACCAAGCAGATCACCGACCTGCCGTGTGCGGAGTCGAATCTTGGGAATTTTCTTATCCATAGGAATGAGGAAGACACTGTCTTGTTTGCGTCCCTGGGTGGAGGCTTTACTCGCCGATGAAGGGTCGATATGACCGACATACTGGCGCCAGTTACGCTTGATCACACCGACAACCTTGGCGGTTGGTTGCGGGTGGCTTTCTGATGAGCTCTTCTGACTCTTCTTGACCTGTTCTTGCAAAGCTTTCCGTTCCTTTTCCGACACAAAGTCCTGAACATCCTCCGCGTCTGCATTTTCGTTCTTGGTGATGGCATCCTCTTCGATGATCTTTGTCGAAGGTTCCTTCCATTGATCTTGAGGGAGAACTTCGACAACCACAACGTCGCCGTCGACAGCGCGGTTGATATTCTCCCGACCAAGAACGAGAAGGGGTTTGGGGAACGCCGGGACCTTGATCGAACCTTCCAGGTAGTTGTATGGTGAGACATTAAAGACACCCTGGTGCATCAGACCCGCCTTGACACCGGTCATCATCCTTGACAGCGTGAAGTATTCAGGGTATAGCATCTGGGCCTGTTTCTTGAACGAGCCTTGAGTTTGCGACTCGGCTACCATGTCGAGGAGTCTCTCGCCATCTTCGAGCCCGCCCACATAGTCTCTCAGAGTAGATGCGTGAAGACCATCGGCTTTGGCTTTGCGAAGGTTGTCTTGGTCGTCGCTGAGCATAACTACCGCCGGGATCTTCTTGGCCTTGGACCTTGCTAGATGCTCGCCGTACCACTTCACGGCTAGTCTTACAGCCCGGTCGTTCCGATCATTGACAGTCTCGTTTGTCTCGCGGTGGACAAACGTCTCGAGGCGGAAGTCGTTGAAGAAGACATAAAATCTCTTGTCCTCACTCTTGGTAAGGCTCACCAGTCGGTTGTAAAGTGGTAATGACCTGTTCCGTAGCTCCTCGAGTACCGTTTGTAGGATAACGACATCGTAGAAGGCGGAAGTCTGCTCAAAGAGATCCATGGCGTTGAGCAACGCATTGGTATCAGGGATCAGGTAGTGGCCTTGAGGGTATGCCTTGGTGCCTGCTGGCTTGTCCGAGAGGACGAAAGGCTGAACTGTACTGATTTTAGCAGACGGTAACTCGATGCAGTGAGCAATATCTTACCCTGCTGGGCCGCATTTTTGGGAGCATCCTGGAGGCACGCCCTGCAGAGCTTGGAGGAGCAAGGAATGTCTGTTCGCAAGTAGACTTCTCTCACGATTTTCTGAACCTTGCCGCTCCGAGTAGAGCGCACGTAAACCTTGCTCGATATATTTGACGCCAAAGCATCAGCTTCAGTAGATCTTTTTAAGCTTGCCATTTCTGCTGGGTCTCATCCGTAGTAGTGAGGCAGGCTACGTATGCGTCGACGATGAAAAGTACGTCGATGAGCGAGGCGAATCAATCATGGTAGCGGGTCCTTATCGATAAGAGCTGGATTCCAAACTTTCAAGCTCATCCTATGCGCCCACGCACCCCGCGCTCAATCCATACACAGAAAAGAACTCAGTAAGGTGCTTCTTGAAACTTCTAGTTCGTCTCTGTATAAGGCTTCTTAAATATCGAGTGATACTCAACAGTTCACTTGAATGTTCCAAACAAAAGCTGCCATTCTTGCTTTAGAGCGATCACGTGACAGTCCGAGGATATCACGTGACACCACTCTTAGGCTACTTCACAGCTACATCTCTGGTATCACATTCACGCATGCATTTCCATATCATAAGCGACGACTTCTGTGGCGGTCGTTTCGAGTACCATAGCTTGTTTGTCGCTGATCTCATTTGGCCTTGAAAGTACACGGCAATTCATCCTCGTTCATCAGTATGGCGACGCATGGCCAGTACGTGTGGGAGTAATAAACATCACGACTGTTCATGTACAATTTTCATATATTTTATCAGCAAGCAGTCATCTCGAATACGATTCAGACACGATCTAAGCGCACATCCAAGCCTGTCCAAGAACTTACACGTCTATGTTTAAAAGTTGATTTTTGGTAGATTATTCGTTGGCTGTGTGGACAAGTTTTCAAATGTGCTCTGTACGTACTTTCAATGTGAATTAAACGCCTTCCCGTCGTCAGGGTCGCGAAGGACTTTTGGAAGAAAGCATCAACATTTATTAAATGAACAATATTGGTTGATCCGGCTCATAGTCAGCCCGGTGTTATGTGGTTATTGAAGCCCCCGGAGGTCAGCCATTCCTAACAACGCTAGACTCGCGTATGCCTACCGATACGTACCTTGTAAGACTTCTGAAGGTCTCGGCTTGGCTGTACGGCAGACGAGACGTCGTATGATGATATAAACACAACCCCGTCTCACGAGAGTGTTGCTTGAGATGTAGAATCGAGCTATGCGAAGAGAGTACCAGGTCCATTGGCAGTTGACCACGTCGTAAAAGCAAGTGGCTGTCTTCCATTCGAGGCCAGAAGTTATTGGGGTCCGCATACCTAATCAATCTGTGAAAGCCCAACGCTTTAAGAGAAAGTGGCCTCGTCTGATGGCTTCACGTTAGGTCGAGGCCCTCGTTGTCCGAGAGCCCAGCCGGATGCAATGGAGTTGCAATTGGCGAGGGCAGCATACATGTCTTCCCGCCATGTGGGAGGGGTCAACTGAACCGGCTAGGGATAATCGGCTCGCTTGGAGGGAATCGAACTCTAGAGGAGCGAATAGCCGACAGAGATGCAGTGTCATGCGGAACATTGTTGCTGTGGGGATCAAACGGGATGACTTCCGCCAACCTTGAGTCACGACACGCACGAGTGTACTGGGAGATCCTCTATTTACAGTCGCGGATACCCAAACAAAAGGCAGTTCTAGTTCGAGCAGTGTATTGCAGATTCAGATTGGTGGATAACTTCCTTTTGCGAGTCAATGTGGGCGTTTATAAGGTGTCGTTTTCTTCCTTTCGACGGGCAAAGTCAGAACGACATTACGAGACATGCCATCTGAGTATATGCTTCGGCCGGGAAAGATCAAGCAAAATCTTAGACTGCCGAGTATAAATCTGCATTGGCATGCTGTGTCAAGCACAGGATTTTCTTTCCTGACATGACAATGTCGATGGTATGAGAATGCTGGACATAAGTTTGTCACAACTCCTTAAGAGTCATAAGGTGATGTCTACCTCGGCGAATTCATGTATGGAAATTTGGTAGTGGAATTCCTGTCACCGAGAGCTACAACCCTGAGAGGTCAACCAATTAGGAAAAAGATACTCAGCTTCCAGGGCTTAGATCCGCCTCTGCTGTCATCATTATCCCTGCAGTCCATTTGGATCTCGGCTGAGGGGTTATCGTGTGGGCGAAATGAGCCTGATGTGATCAACGGTTATCGCTATGGGCTTTTACACGAGAGCCAGTATCTTCGACACGTTGGACGGATAATCGAAAAGAAACCAACCCAAATGCCATAGAGTGTCAGCTCAGACGTTACGAGGTTCACAACCTCCAGAGTATATCGCGAAATCACGCATACCGCATATATCGGGTGTCATTCTTGGTGTCTGCTCAACGGGCTGGTCCCAATGTGCAGCCATCCGCGGCACAGTCACCACTGCAGCCGCAGACTCAACGCAAGACGGGCTCTGACTATGTATGGGTCTCGTCGTACCCAACTTGGCTGAATGGGAGCTGCAGCTCGCCCACGACGCTGAGCTCCGGGCTACCGATATCAATGCTGGTAATATTTAACATGGAAAACAGGCGTGGCTGCGGCCGGTGAGCAAGTGCCCTGGCGTCGGCGCGTCGATCCATGTGATGGCCAAGGGGGGAGCAGCAGCTCGCTGGATTGGGAAACGCATGACGCCGGTTGCTCTGCTAGACCCGGCGGTTTGCGAAAGTGGCTTTCACGGGGCTCCTCTCAAAGGAATATGATAACGCGGCGCGTCTGAGAAAAGCTCACGAGGTCGCGTTTAGCGTAAGACATGCATCCTTGAAAAGCAGGGAAAAGCAGACGGTCGAGGGATCAGAACGACGCGGCTGCCTTGACAAGGAGACTGACAGCAGCCTGACCTCATCTCGTCGGCGACTTGGTTGGAGCACTTTGCAACGACAGACTGTCAGTTCGGCGCGTAGGGGTAATGGCTCGTTCGAGTTGCATTATGGCAGTTTGGAGCCCAGATTCGGTCTGATGTCGTCTTCAAGGTAATCAAACAGCGATTCTCCATCGCTACTCACGGCGGGAATACCCACCCACCAAACGTTACAGCATGAAGCCTAATAAGTTCAGGTAAGCAACAGTTTGGTTGATTGAGGGTTCGGCTGGAAGCTCGCAAGGTCTCAAGACTATGAGGCGCAAGGGTCTGGGTGTGGGAATATCGAGGAAATGAGGGCCGAGACAAACGCCTCTTGTTTGCCAAGAATACCCCAGCAACAATGTCACCAACGAGCCGGCCGCACGGGCCGACATGATTGGCCTCGTACTCGCAAGCCAGCCAATCAGAAAGTCTCCAGCCCAAGTTGGGCGTCACAAGACTGGAAGTTGGGGAAGCTGGGCAAGGATGGCATCAGTATGATGCAATGCAAACCCGGATTTATGGAGTAATAGTTGCTGGTTTATTATCGGTGGGGTGAAAGTAAGAGGACAAAGGCTCAGTTGAAAGGCGCAAGAGAGTGAAAGGGAAGAGGAAAACTGATTCAATCATTCATTCAGAAGAGAGGAGATCATGTAAGGGCTGGTGAACTAGGATCTTTACAAAGGGGAAACCAGCCACCTGATGGTGATTGTCCCTTTGAGGTCAATCCGAGGCGAACAAAGACTGGGCACCGGCGCGGCCAAGATTTACGTGCGGGCCGGACGAGAAAGCAACTTTGTACAACGCTGACGGTCG
The DNA here is from genome assembly GCA_017140155.1 of Fusarium devonianum. Taxonomy (NCBI): domain Eukaryota; kingdom Fungi; phylum Ascomycota; class Sordariomycetes; order Hypocreales; family Nectriaceae; genus Fusarium; species Fusarium devonianum. The sequence goes on along the minus strand of JADBHU010000121.1, from coordinate 3,273 downwards.
TGGCAGGTTGTCGAGGACTTTTCAGGTTCAGGCTGGACTCGGCAAACAAAAAAAAATCAAAAACGGTGAGGCAGGAAGCACGGTGAAATCAAAACGGTCCTGGAGTGGCTGACTTGATGGTTGGTGGGTTTTGCGAGCGGCGAGACAGTTCTTTGTCTGCTAGACCGTGGAGAGGGAGGTCCAGACGCCGCAGCGAGCGATCGCCGTAAGGACGGCGCGGAGTGCATCGGTGATCGGTATGGCGTGGGGCCCCCGTGGCTTGTTCGTTTCTTGGGCGTATGTCGCGCGAAAGGCTGGCCGGGGGCGTGCCCGCTGGTGAGCCGTTCTGTTCTGTGAGTCGCTGGGTCGAAGTTAGAAGTGGATGAGCTGAGCATGACAAGACTGTGTCTCGCAAGAAAGAGATGTATGTACCATGTTTCTCGCGTATCTTGCGCTGCCAGTCAAGTCGGGGCGGAGCCTGTGAGTCCTAGGGGTGAGCGACTCGCTCGGGATATGGTGCATGACATGTGGAGTGGGAGCAATCCCTTAGACAATCGCATGGCAAAGCATGGCGGGCCACTAAGGTAAGGTATTACCAAACAGAGCTACTATCGGGATGCACGTCCAGCCCCTCGCTGTGGCACTCACGCATTCCCCCCTTCCCCATCTTCCACTCCCCATTCTCCAGAACTGTGCGTGTGCGGGGACGGGCAACGAGCGCGACGGTCGTTGAGCTCGTGGTTATGGGTGGTGGGAACCGTGAATTGGTGTGGTCTGGGGTTTTTGGGGGCGATCGCTCCCGCACCTCCCTCGCTTTGTCGCAGCTGGTTTTGCGCCATTGCGGGCAGCCTGCTGGGTGGTAACCGCCATGGTAGATCAGCTATTGGACGCTGACTTGAGTCAAGCGCATCGCAGATATATCACAAATTAATGACAGGGGCAATGACCCTCCAGGCGATAGGGTGATGGTGGAGCGGATCTTCCCCAGAGCCTGACCTCCCCAAAACGACGGGCTTTACCTGAGGGTTCTGATAAGCAAGGATGCACGACAGCTGGTTTCCCCGGGAGCTAATCTCCAAGAGCTCCATCCTCTTTGGTATGAAATGAAGTACCTTGCGACCAACGCTTGTTACAGTAGCAGGATCTTGAGGTGGTTGACCGAACTAAACATGAACCAGTGCCAGTTAGTTCATAACATCGCGTCGTCTGCGCGTGGAGTTCTAACCTCGACTTGGACATTCTCAAAAGTTCCTTATCAATTTTCCTTTCAGTTAATTCTTGGAACGTCCAGGCTATGGTCACGCTGATTCCTCCTCAGAGGCAGACAAGAATCACGCGAAGCCAATCACAGACGGTCTCTCAGTGAGGGGGTACGGTTTCTCCAGCACCACTCTGCGCAATGACCAGCAGTTGGCTCGATGACTTTGGGGAAAAGACCCATCGGATCATTGTGGGTCCATGATAGTGGATGCAGCAACGTTCGACGACAAGCAGGAACACTAAACAACATCTTAGCTTAATTGATGGCATTCCCCAATTACACTTATGGGCTGGGAGAAACAAGGCGATGCTAACAACAACACAAAACAAGAACCGGATCTGGAAGATTTTCTTAATCACCAGGGTGGGAATACTTGGAAGGCATTCCATGTGTGCCGGATAAGAACACAAGACGTAAGACAGAACGCCACGGAGAAAGCTGGGACATAAGACTCCATACGACTACTAATACAAATACCATGATGATGTTATTACTAACCTAAAGGGGAAAGTGCAACTCGGTGAGCGCCATGATACTGTAGCCTCATGTCAAGCCTTGACCGAGGGAGCTCACACAATTTGGGGCCACGATTGGTAATGTGACAAATACACTCCGGGGAGAGACGCAGGGAGGACAGAGAGACGCGGAGCAAGATTCCAGAAGGCACGCGATAGAGATACGCAAGCGCATTGACGACTAATAAGCCCAGCGGCACGATCCAACTAAGGTCACATCAAAGACATGATGCAGAATGCAGAATGTTTCATCTGTCAAAGGCCTACCAACGTCAGGTAGCGATATAATTGCGACTGTACTTGAGCAGTCAGCATTGTGAGGCATAGAACAGACCGGAAGGGCGTTTGCGACTTGGTGACGGCGCACACCTGTCACACGAAGCAAAGCACGGTGCGACAGTCGGACCCGACATTGCGGATCATGGGCGACAAGGCTGACTCTCTTTCAATAGCAGGGGAGCCTTTTCGGGATTCATTATTTGGTGTCATTGTTGCTCATAAAGTAAAGACAGCTCATGACAAGACGGACCACATGCGGGCCTACCTGTCTGATGGTTCGGGTCTGGACCTGGCTGTTGAAAAGGACCCTGTGTCTTGACGGTGGGGGCGTCGAGAGTATGGTGAGTCTATCGCCCGGCGATCAGATTACTCCTCAACTCCTCATACAAGAAGGACTTATTACTAGGCTGTTCATCTCAACCCCGGCTTTTTGTAACATGTGGAGCCAATAAGACAAATGTCGTCGCCGAGATGCTGGATTAGCTGGTATCAAATCATGGTTCCTGGAGGGGGCTCCAGACAATCGATTTACGCTCGCTTCGTTGCGAGATGCTGACAATTGATGACATCGATCGACTTTATTAGCCAACCAACCAGCACGGCCTCGGCCGCTGTCCCCGACTCCGGTTTGGGTTTTCCTTTCTTTTGGCGCAGGGTTAATAGCCTGCACAGTGACATTTCATTGCTCTAGGGGCTGGGGCCCTGGGGCATTACGCGTAGCCGAAGCTGAACTAGGAGGAGCCCAATGATGCTGATGCTGCTAATGATGCTAATGCTGATGTTGGCGCGCACATTCGCTTGTCTCCTGCTTCTCCTTATTTCTTGGAAAAAAAAAAAAAAAAAGCTCTGTTTACTCGCCTTTGTAAAGTCTTTGTCATAATAATTCTACTTTGCACATACATACACTTGCTGCTCTTTCCGCGCGAGCCGCCCACACCGTCTTTTTCCTCCTGTTAGAGTCCCGTTATCATCATCCCATCATCCATTCTCAACCTCTTGTTGCGCCTTTCTCCCCCTCGCCCGCTTCTTCACGGTGTCTTACTCGGATACACACACACCTGCTCGTCCAAGACACCAACCAGGGTGCTCGTTCCCCTGCTCCTCTATCCTTGCTCTTGTCTTCTTCTTGACCTCCATCTCCACTCACATCCCCTCCTCCCCCAGGCTTGCGCCATCTCAACCAACCATCCTTCGTCATCCGTCTCCCTCCACCCGCGCCGCCTTTCAAACGGTAAACCC
>JADBHU010000120.1:0-56886 GCA_017140155.1 Fusarium devonianum | reverse complement strand
ATATATATATATATATATAACACTCAAGATGAAAGAGCTCAAAGGATACTCGAACGGAGGGATGTGATGAGGCAGTCAAATACCAGGATGACCTTATCCATAGGACTACTGGCGACTTTTACATCGAGATCAAAGACCGACAGAGTAAGAAAACCCTAATAGGTCTTGAGATTTAGTACTGTTTCACGGGAACCAGGGTCACGGCCGGCAGAATAGCAGAACCGGAAGTGGCCTTGATCGCAGGATCCTACTTGATATTCGTGGAATACGGGAGCTTCCCTCATATAAGGTGCGCTCAAGTACGGATGAACCTGTGAAGCAACGTGAGCTCAAAGCTACACCCGCCGCCATTGAAACAACGCTTGTTATATCTGGTTCCTCTTTGTATCTCCGAAGACATAGAACGAAGTATACTGCTCAGAACAGCAAGCATTGTTGAGCCAACAAAGGGCGGCAAAACATTTGATACTATGGTCGGTCCGTGTTGGCGATGAGTCCAGAACAGCCAACGCCCAACATGAATAACCCAAGGCCAGGTCGCACCGTCCACTGACTCCGCTCGACATGTTTTCCGCTCATTCTACTATTATCCCACTACATCATCTCATTATCGTCCAAAGCTTCCAACTACTCATCCTTCAAGGATGCCGCGTCCCCACCTCTCCTCCAAACAAGGAAAGGCCTCCATCCCAAACCCCTTTCGTCTTGTATTCTATGCTAGCCCGTACACGCACGCCATGTCATCATCCCACGCTCTACACATAACGTACAAAAAAAAACAATGCTTTACAGAAATAGTAAAGCCTCCCTCTACAAGCGGGAAGCGCCTAGGCACCTCCCCAATCATAGCCGGGCAGCTCCCCAAATGCGGTAAGAAACACAAGGGGCCATGCGGGACACGCCCATCTCGATCCCCAAGGGGGGAAGCTTTCCTTAATCTTGTCGTAGCTTGACAGGCCCACGACCAGGATCTGGTGCAGAGGCCAAGGAGCGGGTTTTGCAGGTTTGGATTTGCCTCATTAGGCAGGCAAAGCCACTTTTGAAAATGTGGATTTGAAATGTCAAATGCTTGTCTTCTGGGATTTCTTGGGGTTTTCCGGGGTAGCGCGTGGAACAACTGTGTTGGGCAAGTCCGCCTGACGCATTGCGAACATATAAGTCGCGAGGTTACGCCAACTCTTCTCCTATAAAAACTCGTCTGGACTAGGCAATGTGGTCTGATGAATGACTTGTAAAAAGCTTCTTTATCATACACGAGTCAATCCCCCTATCAACAACCTTACGACTTTTGGCGATCTTCCCCCTCCTTTGCACCTCGTGGTGCTCCACGATCCGCGTGAGCAAAAGATCAACACTTTTGACGCATCAAAAATGGGTCGGGTATTGGACCCTTTGAGTGAAACGTTCGAGTCAAACGTTGAGGAGAAAGTATCCGTTGTCTCTTCGGCCTATGATAGATTCGTCAAAATCCACATCAGGTTCCCATCCGTAATCGTTCATGCCCTCGTTGCTTCCTTTCCTATCCTTTCCCATCCCATCCCAAGTACTCTCAAGTAATTTCACAGGCCAGCGCACCCCTCCTATACACTCCAGTGAGATAATCTTGCCGGTTCAAGATAACAACAACAGCCTCGCACACCTTCCACAGCGAGGGGAAATACTCCGTTCGCAAAGCTTCGACCGCAAGAAACGAGGGCCACGTAATCTGACCGCGGCGCTATGTCCTGAACAACAAGTCCCGTGCTGTCGACTTCCACAACTGATGGACCGCGGAGGTATCAGTAGCAGGACTAGATGAACGGCACAGCGTAGGTATACGCGACTGCCGGATGGAAATTATTAGAGACGAGCACGGTGACCACGTCAAGACTCGCTTGCGGCATGGAAACCGGCGACGCGAAACTGGAAGAAAATCAAAGAAAAAAATGCAGGTGGCAAATCAACGCCAAGCCAACGCCATATCACCAGGGTTTCGCAAAACTAGCTCAGATGTCCATGGGGGACGCGCAAGACCGAAAGACGGCGTCTCGAGAGAGCCTCGAGCGCCGGGTATCAGAGGCCAGATGCCTATCTTTGAGTCTCGGGCGTCATTACGACTGGTGATGGTTGTTGGAGGGCATGCCTGGCTGCGGGGGTATGCCAGAGCCGTAACCCTGATTCCGTTGTTGCACGTAACTCTGATAAGCCAGAGCCTGCTGGGGGTCCATGGGCATGTTGGGCATGTAGTTGCCGGGCATGTGGGGGTTCTGGGGCATACCGGGTCGGCCGCCCTGAGGGGGGAGGTGCTGGTTGGGAGGTTCTTCAGGGGAGTCGACCTGGTCGCCACCATCGACACCGTTCTCGTTGCCTGGGGTAGGCTCGGGAGCGTTTAGACACGCCTGAAAAGAGGTAAGCTAGAGGTTCTTGGAGTTGCGACACGAGTGCAAGTAGAAGAGATAGTGGCGACGCGCCATGGTGAATAAACAAGATGTTCGCATACCTGAATCAAGTTCTTCCCCTCGGCCTTGGTGACGAGAGGCTGGAGCTTGGGAGTGGTGAATGTGTAGACGAGGCCGGTTTCCGAGACGACGAGGAGCAGGACTTGAGTGCCAGTAAGGACAGACAATTCATAAGCCTAGATTGACGGGATGAGGTTAGCGACTGATGATGCATTGGAAAGTTTGATGTGGAACAAGTGCATTGGGTGCATAGCAAGCTGGAAAGGACATAAAGCGCTTGTAGGTCCACGCGACACGGCGTGGTGAGGATGATTACAGAGCGCGAAGAGATGGAATCGCGAGGCGATCGCGTCTACGCTATTGCGCGGAAAGCAATCGGCGTTGATGATGACAAAATTGGCCAGGTTGACAAGACGAGACTGGGGAGCAAAGGGCATGGGACGTGGGATGGGACGTGTAGACATGCAGACGCGGAAAACCAACCTTCTTCATGATGCCAGCCTTGCGCTTGGAAAAGGTGATGTGCCGGCGAGACTTGTCGCTGATGAACTTGATCTCAATCTTGCGACGCTCGCGACTGCCCTTCTCATCGTCATCGTCGTCGTCGTCGTTGGCCGCCGGGCGCTGGCGCTTGATGCCGCGAGACTCGGGAGCGGCGCTGCCATTGCCAACCTGCGAGTCGTCGAGCTCGGTAGGCGAGGTCTGGTCGTGCTGGTCGGTGATGTCGGCCATGGCGTCGGTTGCTGCAGAGAGAGGATCGTTCTCAAAAGGGCTTGGGTTGGAATATCTCGATTGAGAAAGCTCAAGCTTCTGCTCCTCGGTGCTTGTATTACCACGAGCGAACCGCGACAGGAAGAACGGAAAAAAGGTGGTGGAGATACTCCTTTGAGCGTGGTGCCGATGGATCTATACTGGATCTGGAGGGGGAGCGGAGAGAAAATGGAGGGAGCTGTGGTGCGCAGCGTTTCCTGTCGCAGAAACCTGGTTGGGGTACGCTCTTGCTGTTTGCTGCTTCGAGTCTGGTCTGGGTGTGTCTGGGTTTGGGTCGGGGGGGCCTTTCCTTTTTCTGGGTGCGGGCTGTGGAGGGACGTGGGTGGCGCGGACTTGGAAAGAAGCGAGGCCAGGCGAGGTAAGTGCAAGTGTGCGTGCTCAGGAGCCCAGTGGGAGGCCACCATGACCCGGGTATGCAAGCGGGGCGAGGGATTCGCCTTAAGCAGCAGGCCCTGTCTGCTACGGAGGTACGTACTATGCAGTAAGCCAATCCTGCCGTCAAGACGGTTGCGGTCGCTGGGGCTCCGCATGCAATTGACGGGGCGCTTGTTTCCCGATATGTGGGGCGGCGCTCAAAGCTTACAAGGAGCCGACGAAGTCCAGGCAGGGCCCAAGCAAAGTTGCTAGGGTATGTGCAGGCAAGAGGAGGGGCCAAAAGAAGAGAACGTGGAGTGGGAAGGTCAGAACAAAGAGACCCGCTCTTTTCCTTCTCGCTCGCTCTCCTCCATCTGCCACAGTTCGTTTACACCCTGTACATTGATCAGGCAAACAAGGAACCGGCGCGGACAGTTGTGGTCCTCTTCTCTCCCACCGGGACACAACACTAATAAAACAGTCGGAGCTGAAACTGCTGCAAAGGTGGGGGGTTCTACTGCGTGCTAACACGGCAAGCTTTTGGTTGCAGCGGCGGAACGGCGTCCGAGTCTCCACGAGTGGAATGGGTGCAAGATGAGCCTGAGCATGGAAGGGATGGGGGATGGGATGCAAGGTCCGGTGCGAGCCAATCAGAGGCCCTGATCCTGCCTGTCTGTTGCTGAGTTAGGGAGTCAGCGATTTAAGTCTCTGGTGGGCTGCCTGCGTGCAGTGCGCCATCGCCGGTGCGACCAGGATTCCACGAGAGTGGGTTGTGGGTATCCGTGTGAGAGCAGGTGCGAGAATCTGCATGTGCCCTGTACGTTGTAGCTCGGGCGCTTGGATGCTCGGTCTGTGCGAGAATGGGCTCACCCAAGTCAATTTCAAGTGAATAAGGGCAGGGGATTGATAAAGTAGGTGAAAGAAGCCCTTGAGGACGAGTTTGCCCAACGCAGGCCGGAGGAGAAAAGCAATAAGCTGTGTGAGAGCGAGCGTCCAGACGACAGGAACGGGTGTCAAGAGTGATGGAACGAACGGACAAATACAACACAATCCGAGACCACACATTATCTTGGCAACCCCGTCTGCTCGCTTCCCATCCCCCACGGTTCCTTGCTTGCATTTGCCCTTTCCAGTCGAATTGGTCCCCAATGGTTGGCCCACAGCTGTCCGTCAGACTCGGGGACGGGGGGACGGAGGACGGGTATGGGGACTGTCATCGAGCTCCCGCGATGAAAAGAGATTAGTGAGGTTGTAGCCGTCCTGTACACGGACTCGCCCGTGGACAATGGGGAGATCGTCAATAGAAGAGACGAGGCAAGCCAACAACACAGACGTTATGGGGTGGGGACTGCCGGTAGACAACTAAGGTAGACATGCACACGACAGAGGTTGATCCGTCCTCTCTAGCCGTGCGCCCTTTCGAAAACCCCAGCGTGTCTCCATACCCATCATTTAGACCCATTCATCCACTACAGTACGCAGGACTGTACGGAGGTACCGCGTATCCGAAGGAACCCACCACATACCATTAGCAGGGTTCTTCCTATCGATGGGCAACTGAAGTTTTATCTGAACTAGGCCAAATTTACACCGGCCAACCAACCAGGCGCAGGAGCTCTGACCATCGAGAAGAGACCCAGGGTGGGACGTCAGTGATGACGGAGGGCCCTGTAAACGATGTGAATCTGCTCTTGTTGGCGCCTTGTTTCTCCCGCCATCATGCCACTTGCCTGGTGATTCCTCTCCTGGGCAACGCTGCCAGTGAGAATAGCGACCGTTGCAGCCATGCATGGGGGCCGTAGACTTTGTGCTGACAATTGACACGCCGCTCACAACAGTCCTCCGCTTGTAGTGATTGGCTACGTAGTCAGTCACATAGCTTTCGGGTGGAGGCTAGCTTAGGTCCACGACTCGGTGCCATTAAGCACCAAAGCACTCCTATCTTTCGAGCAAGTGACACAGTGTGTCATCTTTCAGCGGGTATCAGCCTCCTCACTGCTTCGCGGGGGAGGTCCTGTCGACCGTTGTCCTTCGCTTGAAATCAATCTCCGTCGCATCCTGGCTACCGTGGGCCGTTGAAGCAGTGGGCCGTTCTGTGCCGCATGCTTACCGCCCGCGTGACGAACAAGATGCAGCTTCAAGCGTGTAAATCGTAGTTGGGGTTGCATCCAGGAATTCTTTCGCACATTGCACCGCGGCTCTTTCCCCTCAACCTCCATAGATCACCGAGATCTTCAGCGATACCCAAGGCTCAAGATGAAGCCACTGGCCAAACTACAACGCGTTTTCTAGTGTCCGGCCCGTAGGGCGACGGCCAGACGCCAAGGCTCTACGTTGTTCATTTGTCCAACCTCTTCCCACCCTCCTCCCCGGTTGACCTGTTAGCAATCAAATCTTATTTAGCGTATATCTGTAGCACAGTGCCCGACTCTTTCGCGTCGTCGAGTCGCGCCCCAAGGACAAGAACCACACATCACTGAACACGAAGACGACAGACAGCCTGGCCTGCCTTCAATGGCCCCTGTCGGCGCGTGCGTTTGCTCCTGCGCCGTAGCGATCTAGCCCTCGACCCGCGTGTCGCATCATCTTGCTCAGGCAAGTGGGGATTTTTCTTCGGCGAGAGGAATGGCAAAGGCGCGACAAAGGTTCATCTCGTCAAGCGGGCTTGCAACCCCTGCGTGTGGAACATGGAGCGCCTGTCAGACATCAACTGCGAGGTTTACCCCAGCGTCGACCCGAGATAGTCCAGTTGGTTGTTGTTTCTGCCGAGAGACTTAAAATCAGAAAGTCCTTTTTCTCGCACATATCTCTACAGCAGAGTCTTCGGTCTTGCTGAGCCATTATCGTAGGAGATGGTCGTCAGTAGGCATCATACTGGGCATTGCTGGGATGGGGCTAAGTAGGGCCCGCGATGATTTATAATAAAGCCACAGAAAACGGCGAGGGTCGGAGGATAGACGGGCCTAGCTTCCTCGGCTCTACCTTACCGGTCACCGGGGGTTGCAACTGATCGAGACCCTGGCAGCCAGTCATGACCGCACCATCCCATGAGCGTGGCGGAAACCCGTAAAGGCACCGTTCAATAGAGCGACGATATGGCCGGTATAGACGTGCTCAAGCGCGAAACCATGGCCAACTTCACGCGCGCGTGGTATGGATACTGCGTAAAGAAGTAGGGTGGGGCCAGTGGTCGTGTCATCCCATCAGTGCCCTGTGGAGAAGTTGTGCCGGCTGCACTGATAGCTTGTTCTAGCAAGAAGCGGGGATCCTGAAAAGCCGTGGCATCGGAAGAGGATTGGCGGGTGAGGGCCTCGGCTCCGTTACAGGGTGGTGGGTGGTGGGAAAGGCCCCAGGTTTATTTGTCCGTGTTGAAGGGGGCAGTTTTAGGGCGGAAGTAAGTGCACCTCGACGCGATGGGATGGCGCAAGTCGAATCGCATCGACTGCGGAACCGGCCGAAAGCCACGGGCGAGGACGGACAGACCTGATCGTGAAGTCGTCTTAGACGGTTACATATCAAAAGCTGGGAGCCCTGACAGGGTTAGATGCCGTTCAGTCGTCCTGTTCCCATCGTGCATTTAAGGCTGGAGGCACAGACCGATGGAGAAAGGCTTCATTCCGCAGGGGGGATGGCGTCGCACAGTTCATCGCGAAGTAACAAAGGAACCGGACGGGATGCCAGAGATGGGATTGATTTGATAGGGCACTTGCCTCACTATTCGTACTGTAACCTGGTGCACAGGCATGTCAGCGCTGAAGCGGGGGCACGCACCCAGGGCCTTTCAGTTCTCAATGGTTCCAGAGCCGAAGCTCACAGAGCTGGTGAAGAGCCCCTCCCACCCTTGTCCGCGAGACTTGGCCGTATTAGGCAGCTCCCCGAAGCGGCACGGTGCCAAGTGACGATCGGGTTCCAAGTTGTCAACGACGTATTCTGACACAACGCGCAGCGATCGTACTGTAGCAGGGACGGAGATCTTCGCATTCACTGCACAGTTGAGCGGTCGATGACGGCGTAAAGTAGGATTTGTGGCGTGGAGGGGGGAACTCTTTGTCGAGTTTGCCTTGGAGAAATAATTAAGATGGAGTGCCGTGCCCTGTGGAACGAATGAGCAAGCAATAGGCCAGAAGCTCCTGCCGCACATGCCAACCCTCCAACGTCCCTTAGGTACTCACTAAGGTACTTACCTTCTCAACTAGTTCCGCGTATGAGTCTAAAGGGGTTCGGTCGGGTCTGGTTAATTGCATGTTTTTGTGGGTACGAAGGCTTGGATTGCTCAACTGGTCGATTCGTGAAGCACAACAAGAGGCAAGCGATCTGGTAACTCCCACGAGGTGCTCTCTTCAGCATTTTCTAAATTAATAAAGTACGGCCGTCCTAACTTGTATCATGACAAGAACGATGAAGCTTTCGCGCAAGTATTATCTCTGAGAATTTTTCGTGACATTTTCAGCGCTCCCGCTTCCTGCACAATCTCTCGTCATATCTCCATCGCTCAGTCATTCATCTTCTCCATACGCCACAATGAAGAGAGCGTCCTGTACCATCTGTCAAGCAGCGTGAACCTGGCGACAACACAGACTATGCATTCTTCACAGTCTAGCTCCAACCACAACCTGCAGATGGCTACCCCCTTGGGGAATTTGAGGCAACAAACATCCGATGCCGCTGGCATTTCAGGTGTATGTTGAACAGTTGGTCCCCGACGTGTTCTTGGAGACTGCATGCCCTGAGTTTTGTTTGCGCCTGATGATTTTCAATCATCTTGAGTAGTGGTTGAACGGAGTTGAATTGCAGAATGAGTCCCCATTTTGAGACGTCAAGGCATACGAGAAAACCCTCGCCATTTCGGCAATGACTTCTGCAATCTTTGTGCGTGGCAGTACCCTCGGAGTGTGATTTTAGGACCCAAGCCCGCCGAAACGGCCTTTCAACTCCAGCCTAATGGCAATTAAGCTTGTCTGGCCCTACGGCAAACCAGGGTTTACCTCCACCAACGTTGCAGCCGCGAGAGTGCCCCCTACAGTATAATTTCTACGGGGGATCTGTGAAGAGGAGAAATCCCTAGTCGTCGATGACAGGTCTCCCCAACCCTGAACAAACTCTTTACTATGGTCGGGCGTCTGAAAGATCGTAACAACCGAGGGCAAGACTCGAGCACCAAGATCCGGATCTTGTATGAGAAACATTTTTGCACCAGAACAACACGAGACCTTGTCAACTCGGCGGCTATGTCGTATTGTCGTATCCCTGAAGTCTTGTCCAGCGGCTCTGCGCCTCGCTTCAGACACTGCAATTGGCCTGCTCCCCCGTCTCGAGTCTCTTGGCTCCAAACCGTTATTGTCCCAAACAGGGTATTTCGCCACGCTTCTGGCCATCTGATTGGTCACCGTCTCAGCGCGGGACCATGCCCCCGTCGGCCGTCGGCAGCTCTCTGTGTCAAGATCATCTCCTGAAACGGCCTTGGTTGCGGATCTTGACAATGATCAGATGTTGCTCGAGTCGGGCTCTGCTTGAAGCTTGGCTTTGTGTTTTCCACTTGGGTTTTTATTGTTCTTTTCTTTCTCTCGTCTGTCTAATGCTGTATTTCCTTCCTTCTGTTGGCGCGAGTGATAGTTGTCTCTGCCGTTCTTTTCCATCGTTCTGCTGTCGGCTCCAGTACTTACTAGAGTCATTCCTGCGTCTGGATAGACCATTTACCGACTCCGACTTTGGTCCTGGCCTCATGCGTTGATCGCTTGAAACCAGCACTTTGCTTCACTTCTACCTCTCGACGAGATCAACATTATAGACGCCGGCCGTCTTTAGAACTGCTTCTAGAAAGTAATCCAAATCATTCCAAATAAACGACATCGAGGCCGTCGATTCAGCCAGCGCCTTGCACTTCCCAGCTTAGCCCGTTCCCTCTTTATCGTCCTGCCATTTCAGTCGAAATACCACAAGTCGCTACCGCTATCATGGCCAACAAAGTCTTCCTTGCAACCGTCGCCGCCGACATTCTCTTTCTCGCCTCGGGCATCCTCGAGCTGGTTTTCTCGCTGGTCGTACAAAGCCAGATGAACGATGCCCCTTCGGATGGGGAGCATGCCACACGAAACTTGCTTTACCAACGATTCCCTCTTACTGCCGGCATTGTCAACGCAGCCTTCATCCTCGTGACTTTCATTGTCACTCTGCCGGGGCTTGTTATGCCTGCTCGCAGTATCCTCAAGATTTCCGGGTACATGGTGACCGTGTGCGCCATCTTTACCATGTGCGTGGGTATCTTCCTCTGGGTTATGACGCTGAGGATACGGGAGCAATTCCTTGATATCTATATCGCCCAGGAACCCGAGGTACAGAGCTTGATCCAGAATTCTGTGAGTGAGCGGCATGTCCCGATTGATATTTGCAAGGCATCCACTGACAAGCATGTTGCAGTTTGAATGCTGTGGCTACTCCAACAGCAGTTCGCCCGCCTTTGTTATGGACTCTACTTGTACCAGTCCTGCCAGCGCGGCCCTTCTGCGCGGTTGCGCGACATCCATCGCGAGCTTTTCTAATCTCCACATTGATAGCATCTTTACTATCGTTTTTGGCATAGTTGGTATGTTGCTTGCTCCTTTCAAAGTTCACAAGCCTACATTCGACATGATCTAACCAGTTACCCGTAGGTGTCGATGCTATATTCATCTTGTGTATCGCTTGTCTACTCAAAGACCGCAAAGAACGCGACCGATATCGACACATCGACGAGAAGTGCGGCTACCGCCAGATCTAAAAAAACACGCATTTTACTATATGCAGCCATTGAGTGACAGCATCGGGATGCTGTCTTGTTGGCTTCCTGTGCTTAGTAACGTAGCAGCCTTTACTGTTCTGAGGCTTTTGCACGCAGCGCCTCGCTGCCGTAATCTAAAGATATTGGAACATGTGCCGAGTCACTTCACTTTCACGAGACGGATATGGAGCGTTAAACATGTTCTCGTGAGTCATATCCAATTTCTGCCCGCTATTAAATTGTTCCAAACGTCGTTACGCCTCGTTTTCGGCTCTTTTCCCTCCGTATCTCTACTTCTTCCAGCTCGAGACCCTCTCCATCTGCCATGATGCGATCCCGGTGCCATGGCCCGACAAACATACCCTGGGGGTCAAGGTCATTTCGCACGGCTCGGAAGGCCTCCAGCTGCTTGCCGTAGAAAGCTTCGATCTCAGGGCGGTACGTCCTGAAGTTCTTGGCCCAGTGAGGTCGTCCCCCAAGATCCTTCATCAGCCACTCGAACGCTTCGTAGTACCGATCGTGGCAAGGAGGATCCGTCCAGTAAGGTCGGTAGAGGGTGGCGTTGAGGTACAGGGTCGGTCCGTCGTCGACAGTGATATCCAGGTATGGGCGCACGTTGGAGGTGATCGTGGTGTCGCTGACGCGAACCTCGACAGGCGCATGGACGTAGAGGCCGTCGGCGGAGAAAGGGATATTGTGAGGAACGTAGTCGGGGTCGTCGGGTGTCAAGTGGTTCAGCCACGAGCTCAGACGTCGCAAAGCCTCGGGGCCCTTGTGGAGAGGAATGGCCCACTCGTTGACGAACTGTGAGTAGAGGCAGTTCATCAAAAGAGCCTTGCGGCTTGGCTGGACTGCAGACGATATTGTGCCGTTCCGGAAGCCGTACTGCATGCCAAAGACGAACCACTCGACCCAGGGCAGGATCTGAGGTACATATTGCCCCAGGTAGAGAAGATTGTGATAGACGTAGTATCCGATCGAGCCATCGTAGCCGCTTTGGGGTGGCTCACGATGCTCCTCGTCCGTCTTGTCGGCTTGCCAGATCACGGCACGTCTTGTGTAGGGGAACCACCAGACCCTGACAAACTCGCTCTGGGTCCAGAGCTCATGGTTCCAGGCTTCAAACATCTTGTAGTCGCTGTCCACAACCTGCTGCCACTTGAGCGTGAAGGCGGGAACAGCTTTGAAGGTTACTTCTGTGATGATTCCAATCGCGCCCAGTGACAGAAGAGCAGCGCGGAAGAGGTCGGGTTTTGCGTCCTTGGAACAGAGGATCGTGGTTCCATCAGCAAGCGTAACTCGGAGAGAGATGATATCCTCGGACATGAGCCCATGTCGCAGACTGCTGCCGTGGGTGCCGGTAGATATGGCGCCGCTGATGGACTGCTGGTTGATGCTACCGAGGTTTGGCATGGCCAGCCCATGTCGTTCGAGCTCCTCGCACAAGGTATACAGCCTGATTCCACCCTCCATGACAACCACGCCTGTCTCCTTGTCCACCGAGAGGATCCTGTTGAAGTTGTCCAGGTTGACGAGCCAGCTCGAGGTGCAGGTGATGTTGGACGGCGAGTGGCCACATCCCGCCGTGACTAGGCGTCGACGGCATCTCCGCGCAAGATTGACCACCTTCTTGACCTCGGCCAGCGACTCGGGCTGGATATACAGCTCCGGGAGGGACGAGAAGGTGCGCGCCCACGTGTGGTGAACATGCCGGGGACGGGCGCGAAAGGCAAC
Source organism: Fusarium devonianum (assembly GCA_017140155.1). Classification (NCBI taxonomy): domain Eukaryota; kingdom Fungi; phylum Ascomycota; class Sordariomycetes; order Hypocreales; family Nectriaceae; genus Fusarium; species Fusarium devonianum. The sequence goes on along the minus strand of JADBHU010000120.1, from coordinate 44,832 downwards.
GCCGTCGTCGAGCCTGGAGAGCTCTGCAGTCACGAGGGGGTCCATTACGCAGCACGATCCGTGAGAGACAGACTGTGACACTGGACTTGAGGAGGAAGAGAGAGAGAGACGGCAAGAGGTTGGTAGGATACAGGGACTAGTATATTAGAGAGCAGCGGGATCTAACGCTTTAGTCGCTTGACGCCGAAGTGGGCGTAGTCGCATTCGGCCTCCGGCGACTTGGTGGGTCGGCCTCGGAGTCGCAATCCTTCCGTGCCCCAGTCTCGAAGCTTGGTTACAAGACTTAAATTTTTAGCCATTCTTTAGCATATGTCATCCAGTTTCGGACGAGGAAGGCCAGGGGCGTAGCAAGAGGAATGGTGGGCAGGCATTTTGGTGTGTTATGTGCGGGCTTGGGTTGGTTGATAATCGCCAGACGCGCAAAAGATAGACGACGATTAGAAAGAAAAAGGGAAGGGTAAAAAAAGTCGATCGGCGGGAGGTCCCTCGATTGATGCGTCTGATTGGTTACAGGTAAAGGGTTCAAGCCGTCAACGATATCTAAGCCCCAGCAGCCGATCAACGCCCCGTGCTCTTGGGAGTCGCTTGCAGAAGAAAAAAATAGAAAGACAATGCATCAGAAGAGGTCTAAACCACAGCTCCAACGCCTTACCAAAAGGAATATCTCATCACAATACTTGGAGCCTAATTAATATAAATAACATATCTGTTCCCCGTGGCCAATACAAGAATGAGGCGGTTTAGCATTGAACAGTGCCCTGCAGCTTCGTCGCGCGTGTTTGTCCAGTATATCCTGCAGCCTACCAGCGGGGGTGATGAAGGCGTCATTGAGTCTCTGGGCACAGTCATTTGGGCTGGTGGCCTCGACGTTTTCTCATGTACGCCATGTAAGCATTCAGAGAGTCGATACCAGGTGCGATTTCTTTAAACATCAATTCTGTAGATGACGTATCTAATTGGCCTACGTCTTAATTCCCAAGTCCATCAATGGCTTACCCTACGGCATCTGCACTTCTCAGCAATACCGGGGTATCGAGCTACGGCGTGACATCTGCGCTAAAACAAGGCTGTATAGGACACACAACATGTTGAGATAAATATACGACCTAGGTCAAAAGTTCAACACAACGCAGGCCCAGTGTCTAATCTAGTACGTCAAGCCAGATTACAGAGCCGTAATACTTGGCCCACGGAAATAAGGCATCAGCTAGTACCCAGAATGGCTGATATCCTTTCGGCACTTAATCGTCAGGCATCCATGTAAATCTTTCATCTTACCAACCTCGTCGACCTGCCATCGATTCTAGAACGTTATATCGCCACCATCCTCTCGATTCCCAGAAGGCCGTTGGAGGCCTGTCATACAAAAGTCGCACCTCGTATCCTGGTGGTACCGTTAATGAGCTCAAATTTTGCAAATATTTCCATCAATCACACGGAAAGCCCCGTTGGCTCAGTGGTAAAGCGTATCACTAGTACCGAACCATCGGACATGATAAGATCACTGGTTCGATTCCAGTACGGGGCAAGTGATTTCTTTTTTTTTGAAGCTCTTTTTGATGGTAGAAGATGGTTTCTTCCTTAAGAGATAGTTGGCGATGGTGTCGTTGGTGTTGTCACGATGGGAAGTTTCCTTTTTTGGGATAGTTGCCAGATTCGTCGAGACAGCACGCGAGCTCCCGTTATGCCCCTTCCTTCTTCGCACGGGTCGGTATAAGTGAAGTGACACTCTTTCAGGTACTGTTTGTTCCCTAATGGCCTTATCGATCAGCCATGTGCTTAGTTAGAGCTTGATAGGTCGATGATATGCCGATTCTTTTGCACTGGATGTAAGTGCGCGCTCTACAAGAGTACCATGCGTCGACACGAGTGGTTGAAGGGATCCCAAACGTGGAATTTGTCTTATTCATTACTCTTGCGAGACTGCACAATGTGGACGGCTTGAAGGATTGTCTCCATTCCGACATACGGAGTGGCAACCTGGGTATCTTTATCTCGTTACTTCCAACTCATGCCTCTTACGCCACGCTTGAAGCAGCCTCCCTTTTCACAGGCGTGACCGTCCCGCTCGTTTCCTCCACCATAGTTGGCTCACCCTGCACAATCGTGTTTGGCCTTCTGCCCTTGACTATAGACGTGCACACCCGAGAAATCGTGGCCCGACTCTCCCACAAGGGGTAGATGCCAACGGCGAAGAGCGAGATGAAGATCCAGGCTATGCCCACAGAAACCCAGCCGGTAAAGAAGGACTTGGAAAAGACGTAGCGAGATCCGTACATGGGCATAGGCCACAAGACTAGGAACGATAGTGTCCTGCAGCAACATGGGTCAGTAGTTGATTTAAGAGTATCGGCTCAAAAGGCACTTACAAAACAATGGTTATCGTGCTGGCAATCTTGAAAGCGCGGTCCAGTTTCCGTTGCTCGTCTTCAAAGTCAGCTTGTTGGGACGCCGCGACCTGGCGCTGCGCTTCCTCGTCCAGACCAGAATCCTTCATCACATCGTGGTCGTCCCCCTTGCGGATTTCCATCATCGACTGCCAGTCGTACTTGTCAAAACCAAACACCAGGCAAAGGACAGGGATGAAGATGACCGGAGAGAGCAACGCCGTGAGGTTGCCGGCCAACATGGGATCGTTCGACCCCGTACACGTCACGTCCAGCGTGCCGCAGGTCTTGCTCGCAGTCACCAGCCAGGCGATGATGGCGCAGGCCGTACCCAGGATGGGAGACAGAGTGGCAGCCCACCGATTCTGACCACGCCAGATAAGGGTCAGCGTAGCCGGGAGCACCGCTGCAGAGATGAGGACACCCATAAGAAGGTACAGGTATCCCATGGAGATGCCGTTGTAGAAGAGACCAACGGATATGCAGCAGATGATGAGAGCATAAACGACCATGCAGGCATGGGACATCCAGATCAGGCTCTTGCCGCTGGCGTCGGGTCGAAAGTAGGTGCGATATATGTCGTAGGTAAAGATGGATGAAGTCGCAACCAACTCGGAGTTGAATGACGATGTAACGGCCAAGAAGATCATGAGAAGAGTAGCAATCGCGCCCCCCTTTCCCAGCAGAGCAACGGCGGCATACGGCAGTGCCAGACCAGCTGAGATATCGGCCTCGCTCAAACGCTCGGGATATGTTGGGAAGCGAGGGTTCGACTCGAGGGCGAGCGCTGAGAGACCGAGGGTAGTGGCAGTCAGCCAGGGGATGGCGAACCAAGCAAGCCCTCCGATGATGTAGCCGGGAAGTGCATGGACAGGGTGCGCGGCGATGGCCTTGTTGTAGTAGCCGTTGTCGAGGAAGACGGTGCCAAAGTTGCCGACAATGTTGATGACGAAGAAAGTCGCACCGCCCTGGGAGCGCATCGTCAGATAGCTGCCATCCTGGTTGCCCGAAACGGGATGCGACTTGGCAGCCTCGACGAGGAGGTCATAGACTGCGGACGGGCTGCCGAGAACATCAGAGGACGCGTAGGCGGTCAGGGCAAAGATGATGATGATGATGAGCACGACAGCGCCGTGGATGTAGTCGGTGATGAAGGTCGCCTTGAGACCGCCGATGAAGGTGTACGCAACAACGCCGACGGGGAGGAGGAAGATGGCGGCGATGGTGTTCATGCCGGTGAGGGCATTCACAGTTGCCGCGCCGCCGGCAATGAGCATGAGCGAGACGAGCACGTTGGTCATGATGCCGAAGAGGATAAAGGTGAAGTGCGCGGGCGCCCCGTAGCGAGCCTTGATGACCTCGAGGAACGTGTGCGCGTTGGGGGCGCGCTTCTTGAGCATGATGGCGAGCGTGGCGAAGAGCAGGATCTGGACAGTCGCGCCCGAGGCATACCAGAAGGGCCCAGAGACGCCGTATCGGTAGCAGACGCCAGAGCTTTGCAGAAGAGTCGCAGCCCAGGTCCAGGAGGAGACGACGGCGGCGGCGACGAGGCCAGACTTCATGGAGCGGCCGGCCGTGTTGAACATCTCGGACGTCTGGACCTCATTGTTGAAGCGCTTGAGGATATGGGTGAGGGTGATCTGCAGCACACATCGTGTAAGCCGGGGGGAAGAGAGTTGGGACGAGGGCTTTGGTGACTGACCATGAAGACGGCAAAGGCGAGGCCAACACCGATAACGACGCCGTAGCCGACACCTTGGCTGAGGGCGGGAGTTCCAGAGCCAGCCATGACGGACAAATCAGTCGTCAACAGACTGTGACAAGGTTGATTGATGGTGTATTATCCTAGATTTGAATCGCAGAAACTTTGACTCAGACGGGCCGGGACACGCTTTATATATAAGTCACTACACCGTCCACTGTCGAGCCCTTCAAGCGTCGAGGGTTATCTCGCAGCATCTTGGGGGTGGTATAAGTCGCGAGATCCCCCGCAGCATCTCATTCGCGTCTCACCAGATAAGGGCCTGCCGATCGGCCATGGAAAGACAAGGCCTCTTCCGGCCCCGGAGCATTGGAACCTGTGCGCCGGCGGGGGATGTCAGCCATCCTGGCTCTGGAGCCCCGGAGTCTCTGCTCGAGGATGAAGCTATACTGTAGAAGCGCCACGGGCCAGATCCGACCGGAGATGCTTCATTGCAAGGTGCTGGGACTAGCGCGGCAACGAACGACGCCCCCCCACTCGATTAATCCTTGACGTGAAACTTGTGTGTGTGTGTGCAGCACTCATCGCGTGAGAGAACTCCGTGGACCAGTCGAAGCGGTCTATCATTGAGCCTCAACCGCTGTGGGCGAGTCTGGATGCTCGTCGGAAGTTTTCTGCATTTGGAGGCGTTGCTCCCCCTGCATGCAAACCAACCAGGAGCAGGCTATTTCAACAAAAGCGAGGGAGCGATTACTCTAGGTTGATGCTATCAGGAACAAGTCTGTCGTTTGTTTTTGTCAAACCACAGAGTTGCATCTCTTACCTGCAGGATTGGACGAATGGGAAGCTTTGATAAGACGACATGCAGGGCCCGGTTTGGCTTTGATAAGGGCGTCTGATCAACCCCAAAGGATCGGCCTTGGCGTACATGATTCCTTATCTCTGCACGTCTCCATCGCCGTCTCCCCGGATTATTCTGGCGACGACGTTGGCATTGGTAGTCGGTCTCAATGGTACAGCCTAAACTAACGTTGGGCCGGCGGCGCCCGCGTCATGCAGCCAGGGTCTATCTGGCCGGCGGCCGTTGCACGATATTGTCAGGGTCTGTCTATGCGCGTCTGGGTGCAAAGTACCGGATAATCGTGGGTTTCCAATTTGTCTGAACGATGTGTAAGTATCTGTGGGATAGACACGCTGCAGGGGTTGACTCTGTCCTGGAGAAAAGCACTCTTTGCGTACATTCGACTCCCTATGCTGTTTGATGAAGCGTGTAAGCTATGCCATCCACTGCGAAGTGTGAGGAGTAATGAGCTAGTCGGAGCATCAAGCTGAGATCTTGACAGCCTCCATTGCCCGGTGGGGTATCTCTCAATCTATCATCTATCTTACAGCCGTCGTATATCTAAAAAATCGAGTTACACATGAACCAAGGAGATATATGCGCTGCATCACTCTACTGTGATTCAGCAAAAGCCCGAGTCATCTCACCCTCAACGTCCCTCTTGCTCTCATCTTTCAGTCCCTCCTCGAACAGCTCTGCCCACTTCCCCGCCAGCTGGGCCATGTCCCAGTCTCCCAGCCGCTCCGTGTCTCCCCTCCTCCTCAACTCGGCGGCGACAGACGTGACAAGCTTACCTTCAAGGCCACACGGCACAAAGCGCGCCCAGGGGTTCACATCCTCAGGCCCCTCGACAGGAATGTCAATGTTCACGGCAATGCCCAGCGCTGTGACATGCCGGCGGTGGTGGACGCCCATCGCTGCAATCTTGCGCTCTGGCTGTCCAGCAGCCGTGTGAGCCCATACGCCAGGCTCATCGCGCGTCGTATACGTCTCCAAGCCAAACAGGTCGGCAAGCAGGCGGCGTGTGGTGGCCTCCAGGTGCGCTGCGTACGACATGACCGAGTACCTCGCGTACAGCGGCGAGTGCATGTCCAGCACAGGCCACAGGACAAGCTGCCCGGGACCATGGTACGTCGTCAGCCCGCCGCGGCTTGTCTGCCTTACATCGGGATTGAAGCTTTGCTCCTGTACGGGGTCGCGACGATGCGGTAGGGTGACGCGGAGGGGCGCCTGAAAGCGGGATGTCTGGGCTGGGCTCAGGGCGGCCTGCCGGCGGCCTAGGGTGAGAGTCGGGGCGGCTTCAAAGGAGAGAAGATGAGGATGGGGAGTGTCCGTGGTATGATCTTCGGGGAGGCTCTTCCATTTGAGGAGGCGAGAACGGAGAGATTCCTGGGCGGCGTCGGCGGTGTCGTAGGGAACAAAGGCGCCGGGCCCAGACCCGGTGAGGTGTTGGTGTTTCAGGAGGCTACGCGGAGAAGGCTCGGCGCTCGACCCGGCCGGATTAGAGGCCCACCGACCAACAGCGGAGGGTATCCGGGCCCCGGAGCGGGATAGAGTGGAGAGTGCGCCGGAGTTGAAGCGCCTCGGGGGCCGGAATTGTGGCATTTTCCGGGATCAGCAACCACGCAGCGCGTCGCAAGCGCCTGAACCGTAGAGACAGTGACGACGGCAACTCTGACCGTCTTGCGGCTTGGCAAAAGATCTGCAACGTTGGAGGCCTGCAGAACCTGGATCTTGGTAGAAAAAGTAGAGTTGCTTGCTGGGTGATCAACCGTGGGGCCGGGGCGAGAGGGAGGCGGCCGAGACAAGGCGCGGGTGGAGCGGGTGACGTCGGCCATTCGGCGCCGGAGAAAGAGGAGCCGAGGATGGCGAGGCGGCCGACATTGTTCGGGCACTTGTGTGCGGTGCGACTCAAGGTACACAGTAATAAATAAGAATAAGCGGCGAGGAAAAGATGTGTTCTGGCTTCTGATTCTTCACCGACGATATGATTACGGAGGCCATTCGTAAGGTTTTTACGCGGTGCGACGTGGCGCAGCAGAGCAGCCTACGGGCAAGTTGTCAAACCACGGCGATGGACGCCAGCTGGATGTGGTTACGATGTGGACATGCCAGCTGAAAGTTGTCTACTCGCGTGTGATGTGACATGTTGTGTATAGACTACTAATATATGTTATAAAGCTGGACTGATCTCAAGGAGTGGAAGCTCCGGGAAAATTTGTCTGTAACACAGAGCTTGATGCTTTGACAAATTATTTAATAACATCACATGAATGCACTCACTCATACGGTGAATGATGAAGGGAGATGCTACTGGTCCAGCATGCCTCAACTGAGCAAACACTGCCTCAACTGAGCAAACACGGCCGAGTTTAGCCTCTTCTTGGTGAACTTGCCAAGGGCCCCTCTGACCTTGTGTCGCCCATCATCGACAATCGCTGGTGCCAACCTAGGGAGAAGCGCCCTAGTCTGTTGTGTCTCTCCCCCCCCCCCAAGACGCTAATGACATCAGTGCAAAGCCCGCAGCTTCTTCCCGCTTGTCGCGCTAACCACGTTGGCGACGTGATGGCTGCTGCGACCTTACTCTGTTGGGCAAGATGTTGATGGTTGCTTTCTTTAATCCTTGTGAGCAGCACAGTACGTTGCCGCGCAATGTCGTCATCGGTTCTACTAACTGTACGGAGTACCTCCGTACAAATTCTGTTCTAGTGACACAGATCGGGGGACCTTTCAAGCAAAGCTGCAGCGGATCGCCTCCCCACCCTTACAGTGCCATTGCCTTGAGACCTTGGGAGGACGCCCAAATGGAAGCATCATCTGTTGGCTACTGCGAGCACGGGGGCGCTCTACATTACGCCGCTTTTCCTAGTGCCTCGCGGCGCCGTCACTGTCACTGTCACTGTCTATTGTACTGTAGTGTATCTGTATGTAAGGAAGAGATCCAACAGCCGGGACGCTCATGGATAATGCCGACCCGGGTGCGAAGCTACCACGAGGAGACCTACGTAACGCCTTCTACAGGCGGCGGCCATCGCCATGGACCAGCTTTGAATCCCTTTGAAGCCATGGATTCCTCCTCAGAACCTGTCTGAAAACCCCCACGGGCTTTTGGTTTCCCAGTTTCGCTTTCTGTCCTCATTTGCAAAGTTATCCCAGCTGTCTCTGTTTATTTCATAACAGGCGAAGGAAAACAAAACAAACCGTCTGCAACGTTCCAACCCGTTTGATTTGAGACAGCAATATTTCTAGTGGCTTCGAGGTCATCTCGGCGATCTCCACACCCAAGAAGCCCCGTCTCCCGAGCATCACATCACACGCCAGGCGCTAGTCGTGGAAGGAGGAAAACAAGAATCCCCCAGAAACCTAAACAAGGATTAAAGGAAATCAATCTCGTCGATTATTATTACTTAGCCCTTCGTCCCTCTCTTTTTCTCTCGCTCACCCAATCCCCTATTACCTATCAACAGTGCTCAAACTTCTCTGGCCCCGCTCCCTAGACCCGGTATAACTCGCTCAACCGTCCTAGCGTCCCCGTCTTAGGTGCAGAACTTCCCTGGCGGTGATCCAGGCGTGACGACAGCCAATATCCCGGCTTTAAAGCAAATAAACCCACCCGCTGCGGAACTCGGTTTTTCATAAACAACCAAACTTGCAGCGACAGCGAATTCAAACGTTAACGAGCGACGCATCGCTCAACTGACCCGTGTCGTCCAATTCTTTGACTCGAGCGACGCTGCCTTCAGCTCAACAACCGTCGCAATGGTGAAAAGTGAGCTTCCCCCCTTCACCGAGAGCTTGCGCTCGCCTCAACACCACAACATCGCCCATATGCGTCGTCAACTTGATCAAGTAGCCAGTCCGCTAACAACATACCCCAAACAGCCGCTCCCCTCGGAATGATAGGCCTGGTCCTTGTGGCCGTCTCCCTCCTCTTCCTCTGGTTCATCATCCTCTCCGGCCTCACCTCCACCACGCCCTTCGACAAGACCTACTTCCTGCGCGCCGACACGAGCGACATCACCGGCGCCCGCGACATCACCCAGTGGAACTTCTTCTACATCTGCGGCGCTGGCAACCACGACTGCGACGGCGCCCGCGCCGCTCCCTCCATTGGCCGCGCCTGGGACTCCAACCCCAGAGGCGCCCCCAGCTCGCTCGTCGGCGGACACTCGGGCGACACCACCTCCACGAAGTACTTTTACCTCTGGCGATTCGGCTGGGTCTTCTTCCTCATCACCCTCTTCTTCGAGACCCTCGCTTTCTTCTCCGGCTTCCTTGCTTGCTGTGGCCGCCTGGGCTCCGCCATCTCGGGCTTCATGTCCATGCTCGCCCTGTTCTGCTCCTCCGTCGCCATGTCCCTGATGACGTATGTTACTCCCCCTCCCCTATCAATGATCATCAGTCGCTAACACTATCCCCCAGTGCCACCTTTGTCCTCGCCCGCAACGCCTTCAAGTCAGACGGCCGCTCTGCTTCCATCGGCAAGTACGCCTTCGGCTTTGCTTGGGCCTCGTGGGCCGCTCTCTTCATCGCCACCGTTCTCTTCTGCCTCGGCCTCCGCGGTGACAAGTCGGCCAGCCGTACTCCCAGCAGACGCCCATGGCGCCGCAACCGAAGCGTCCGCAGCCACAACGGCTACGAAGGCCGCCGGGTCAAGGACGACTACTCCTAGTTCGCCCAAGAAGATCTTTACGATGACTACACCAATATCAACGTCCCTGAAGCCGCCACAGCACCCCCTCCCAGTGGCAGTACAAAATAGTCCGTCTGTACCGAGTTTGTTAATATGTAATCTGTCACGCTACCCAGGCCTTTGGTATACACGATGCGTATTGCGGGGCGGCATTGACACGCTCCTGGAGCAATGTCGAGGCTCATGTGGAGTTAAGGGCAATTATTCTGCGAAGTTCTATTTTTACATCGCCTAATTCATCCTTATTACGAATGTATGATATTACAATACAAAATCTTTCACTTATACAGCTACCTCAATATCGTGGCGGGTACCTATGATTGTGATTAGGCCGCCCATTCGGATCTTAGGTCGGCTCAGGATTAGCTATTAAAGCATTTCCAAAATCGAGTAGCAACGCCTCCCAGTATTATACTGCCGTGGGTCAATGAACCAGCTAAGCTTGTTCTTGTTCTCCCCTACGTTTCGCTCAAATACGATCCGCCACTGTATCGATGCATTCACATTGACCTGTGGCTGCATCAACTCACGAAGCCCTCAGTTGTCCTCAAATCACTTTTTGTGTTCCTTTCTCTTGTTCCTTCCACTATCCATTCATTCGTATACGTACATTGACAGCAAAGACAAAGTGGTCTATCATCATCCCTTTTCCTATCTCGCCCCTTACTTATTGTGTTCGAGTGTGTAACAAGAGAAGAGATCCAGGGCCGTGTCCGTCTAGAAGCATCCCAAAAGCGTGTACAAGGGTTGATTTTCCAAAACAAAACAAAGCAAAGCAGATGCAAAGTTGCCAACGAGCAGAAGGGAAAACAATGACGGGGTGACTTCACTGTGATCGTTTTGCGGATCATACACCTGGCAAAGGCCGTGAAGCCAACCAGGCGGCATATGCATCAGCTCCCATTACTCGATGATGCTTGTAAAAAAATTCTTGTTCGTATCGTCAACTAGATGCCTGCTCTGTTGGCGAGTTGATATGTCTGCATCCTACACCCTCTGTGTCCAGTGTGAAACCCTCAGGGTCAGTAAAGAGCAACCCGATAGTATGGCATATAACCAGAACCTTTCATTCATCTTCAATCTGCAGTAATCAAAGATCGTTGGGGCTTGCAAGGGGGCTGACGCTGTCAAGTGGTGCCGTGTGCAGCGCCGGCCGCACCGGCCCATCTTTGTCCAAGCCATCACTCTTCAGCTGCAAAATACTGTTGACCCATTCTGCAACCTCGGCATCCTCAGTAGACGAACTCAAGTCTATCTTGCCGACAGCTTCCGCCACCTTGTCAGCCTCCTCTCCATCCTCTGCCTCTTCAGTGATAGTCTGAGGCTTGGTGAATTCGTTGAGCCAGGGATGCTTCAGAAGCATCGCATATGTTGGCCGTTTCATGGGAATCTTATGCAAACATCCTAGAACAAAATCACGGGCTGCATCTGAGTAGCCTTCATCTGGCATAGCAGGCGGTTCGCCCTCGACGATAGCCTTAGCATCCATGTTAGTGACTTGGCAGCAAATAAACGAAAATGCGCGTTCTTCAGACTTACACTCAGCTGGCTAAATATGGTAGACGACACCTCGGGTGGGTAAGGGTAAGCACCCTTGGCGCATTCGATGATGGTCAGACCCAGACTCCAGACGTCGCTCTGGACGCTGTATGAACCGTCCGAGTTACCGGCCTGCGCAAACCCACCACCCGAAATTCTTTCCGGTGCCATGTAGCTCTGACAGCCAATGTTGGTCCGGGCTATACTGGCTACCAAGTTACCACTAACACCGAAATCGCAAATCTTGACTTGGCCACGAGAGTTGACCAGGATATTTGTTGGCTTGACATCACGATGGATGATGCTATGCTCGTCTTTCAGAGACTTCAGTCCCATGACCGTCGAATATGTGATCTTTCGTAGGACGTTTTCTGGAATTCCCCCGTTGTACAGCCTGTCGATGGATCCGCCGTCCATGTACTCGATGCACATGTAGACAGCGCCCTCCTGGAAGAAGGCACCATAAAAGTCGATTATGTAGGGTGAGACACATTCGTGGAGGATCACGAGCTCCTTCAGGATGGTCGTGAATTTGGCATCGTCGAGTTCCAGCCGCATTTCCTTCATTGCCATGATAGTCCCAGTGGTACCATCGATGTTCTCTGAGTGGCCATTTGTAGAATCGTTGGTGGGCCTTACCGGCGATGGGTCTGATTGCGAATACTGAATAGGGAGTGGTTTACCACCAAGGCCTTGTCCGAACCGGGGAGCTCTCCTCTTGGCGTGCTTCACCTTGTAGACGGTTCCATAGTTACCTTTGCCCAGCTCTGCCAAGGTTTCCACCTCGTCGAGAGAGATGCTGAATGTCTGCCCGTTGGCAAAGTTGACTCCTGTTCGCGTGATGGTGGCAGCACCATCAAATGTCACCCAGCCCTTCTCCGTGTCGATATATTTCTTAAAGTCGTCCATTTTCGAGCCATGGCTTGCCCCTGTTCCGTTTGATTGATTATCGCTGGGTTTGTCACCTGTGATATCGGACACTGACATCTTTGGAGCGTTTGTTCGTCGCATGCCGGTAGTCGGTGCAGGCGAGCCACCTCCCATGTTTAGCGACATGCCGCCGCCTTTCATGGCCCTTCTCTCGCTCAATGATGGCTTCGGTACTGCGGGGGCGGACCTGTGTGGTACAGCGCTTGGCCGTTGCATATTGGGCGCGCGCATGTTGGCAGGGAAGCCGTTCGACATGTTACCCGTCGGCGACTGTCCCGAGGGGGTCGTGGGGCTGCTGGCAGGGGACATGCTCATCCGTTGTTGATGAAGTGCTCGCACCTTGGCCATAATGCTGTTGTCTACAGAGCCACTGCTGGTACCGCTGAAGCTTGAGGCTGTCTGCATAGGGTTTCTGGCTTGGGCCAGATGGCCTCTGGCCGTCGAGCTCGGGTTCATGTTTGAAGTGTCAGAGACGGATCGTAATGATGGTACTCTTCTTGGAATCTCATCGAGGTTGTCCTGGCCGGGGGACTCAAGCGGAGTGCTGGGTTCGGACGAGTCTTCGGAGCCCGGAGATACTGGCATGGAGAAATCCTTCAAGGACGAGTCTTCCGGCGTGGCCGGGATCGAATCGGAGCCGGACATCGGGACGAAGCGGCTGGCTAACCAAGAAAAATAAAAGGGAAACTGGTTGTTGGATGAAAATCGCGATGGTCGAAAATCGTCAATGGTGGAAACAAAAGAGAAGGCAGCAAACCTCGAGAAAGCGGCGTCGAAATCACGAGAGATAGCTCGTCAAGGTCGCGGGGAGTTGTCGATCGGGAGACGGGGAGCGATCGATTCGATGGGTACAACCAGGAGCGATGGAGGGGGAGCAGATGGTGCGATTTTTGGAGCTAAACGGAGTCAACCAGCGGGCGGTCTAGACTTTTAGAATTCTAGCCTGCAGCCAGGGACTGGGGACTTGGTAGTGGAGGAAAAGAACCGCAACTAGCCAGGGAGGACGAAATCCAAAAGTGCCACAACGGTCTAAACGTTCAACACTTTTGTGATTGATGGCTTGAACGGGCTGAAAATTGTGTTGCGTACGGCGCAGATATTTGAGAGGTAGTCGTGGCTGAGAGTGCAGGGATGAATGAGACTGTGGAGCTTCTGCCGGACGTGTATCATGAGAAGCACTTCTCAACCATGATATGCCAAGAGAGACTAGGTTCGCAAGGTACGGGGTCGACGGGCGGCTCGTGGGACTCGAAGGAGTGTGGTGAAGGCCGTCAAAGGATTGTCGTTAGAAACACTAAACAGAAGACTGTCAGAAAGGCTTGCTTCGATTCCGACAGATTATGCAATGTGCGCAACGTTCTGTACTCGTGCTTGGGGCATAACACACAGAAGACAATTGATTCTATACCTCAGCAGGGACCTGGCTGAATTCAACCGAAGAAGACAGTAGAAGTGACTCATGTATCCATCCGTTCAAACTTCGCGCGCGTCTCGGTTGAGCAAGGAGCAAGTGGCCGTGGTGCGGGGTTGGAAGGCTTGCGTGGGCTGCGAACGACAACCGAAAATGAGGGGAGAGGAGGGGCCAATGAGTCGTATAAAGCTGCAGGCGGTACTGTCGGGAGTAGGAGTGTGAGGTGGTGGGCTGGAAGTCGTAAGAAGACCGTTGCGTTGGAAAAGAAAGAGGATGAGGTTGAAGAAGCTGGTGATGGTTTTAGGAGAGCGTGCGATAATATGGTAGTAGTGGTGAGGTTGGTACTGGCTTGGCTTGGAATGGACAAGCCAAAAAAAACAGGTACGAGATGCGGCACAGGAGGAAGGAAGGCGCTGGGCAGCTGCACTGTTACTGGGCACTCTGAAATCTTTTGCGAATGGCTTCCAGTAGTACACAAGCCCCTATCCCTGCAGGTGCCCATCCACCACCACTACTACGTCGTCTGTCGTACAGATACCTGGTACTCAAATTCCCCGCGGCGGGCTTACAGGGCAGATACCAAGGTTCCCACACTCAAGCCACTGAAATTGTGCGCCCTGAAAGGTAATTGATGGGCCATTTCTTCACTATTGATAAGTATCGACATCTATCAAAAAGCCTTCAAAGCCGGGTAAGAAGTTTCTACCAGAAAGATGCTATGAATGACCCGATTTTTGTATCAAAAATATTGTACTGTATTTATGGAACGAGGTATTAGGCACGCTAGAGTCATCAATTGACTTTGCCTGAGAGATTGGTGAAAATTTTGCTACGTTGAAGCGTAGCAACCCACCGTCTAGTCACCCAGCATCGTTGATTTCGAGACTTTGCGCGCGATTCGTCCTTGATTTGGGAAATTGGTCGACGCGATCGTCAATGGGGAGCTGTCGTGATGACGTTGTCTGCTATCAATATGATTGTGGCTTGATCTGAGCCTTGGCTGGAAGTGGGGCCTTCATCAGTACACAGGGAGCGATCATTAATATCGGCACAACTTGTCCGTGTAAATTCGCAAAAGATTGAGACATTTATTTTGGTAGGTAAATCTAATCTTCCAAGCTGTCGCCGTTTCGTTGCTACACCCCCGACCACGCACGTTGTCCTGGTGGAGCGAACGCCCCAACCAGAACGCGGGTAACATGTACATGCATAGGGACGTATCCGCCATGATATTCTTGACTTGACGTTGAGAGTGGGCGGTGACAGGAAAAGATTGTCATCGTGAGAGTGTGCATGACAAGATAAGACGATACCTATATGGACCCTCCGTGCGTGTCCAAGAACAACCAAATAATCTTGATGTCCACTGGCGAGACACAGTTGTAAGGCTCCGTCCACATTTCGGCGCAGTTCCAAGGATGAATATCTCCAGAAATCAGAAAAGGGGACACAGAAATAGGAGACTGGATTTGATAGCTAGGGCGAAACATAACGCAATTCAAGGTCACACTTCAAGTCGCGTCTCATTCTACTATCTACGATATGCAAAGTCGAGCAGTATCAGGTAATGTCAATCTTTGACTACTAGTAGTTGGTGTACCATTTAAGGAGCTTCCCAAGTGTAACTTGAAGTAGACAGTCCATTGCGCCTAAAGACTGATCATCAATATTGCCTGCCATACGTATGTGGGACAGGTGCATCAGAACGGGAGTGGTTCGAAGCGAAACCTGAAGCAGCCCCTATCGTCATCAATTTCATGGAGGGGCTCGTCAGGCCAAAGTTCTTGTTCCACGTGGAGACAGGGCCGCCCAAATGCTCCCTCGCTGCGTCTGACATGTCGGCGATCCATGCACCCGCATTTCCATCTTGGGATTTGCATGGTCGTGATGGGCAGAGGCGACTTGTCTCAAGAGCTCCCCGGGGAAATGTGCCGGAGATAGGTTGATCAACACCGCGTCATATGGCTCAAGAACCCACTGGACATAGCTTCAGCATAACGACGGCGGTTTGAAGCGAGGTGAAAGAGGTTGTAAGCATTTGCGAATCAACGAAACGCCCTCGTATCAAGTGCTATTGGAGTGGTCGAGGGCATATCCAGATGGAACTCATTTGCTCGCGAAATGCTAAAGATTTCGCCACTATGCACCGCGGCCCAGGAGTATTGGGAAAATGCTCTCGTGACACAGAGTCTCGCGATATTCAAAGCCTTTCGCCTCCTATCTCTGTTGCGTTTCTTGCAATTTGATCATCGTTGCACAGCCACGTTCAAGTTGCCTGTTCTTCTCGGCATGACAACATCAAGCCAGCCTCTGAGCGTGGAGGGATGGCCAACGTGCCTTGGCCAAGCCATGACGAAAGACGGTTGTCGCCATGGCGCCACATCTTCCCTCATTGGCGCGCCCCGCCAGCCCCAACTCCCCTATCAAATCCTTGCAGCGTCAGGACTGATCTCCAAGACCCATATTTCCCGCGACGCTTGATGATGATGGAACCTGTGACTTTCTTAAGGATCCCTCTGCCAGTATCTCGGCGATCGATTGCTTCGATGTCTTACAACTAAGTAGTCATCGATGGAGGCGTCGCGTTGCCTTGGCGTTGTAACAAATGCAGCAGAATCCGGTTCGTAGCTCAGGTTGTGGTGGACAAATAATGACCCTGGCGCCACCTCACACTCACTACGTAGGAGAGGCGGGTTTGAGGGAAACCGAGCCAGCCTAGACAACAAGGCTTGGCATGACAACCTAATTGAGATGGGCTACCTCCTTCAACACCCAGGGCGCCTCTTCGCTGGAAAGCTTGTTTTCCTCACAGTAGCTGCGTTGCTTCTGTCATACGGTCGTACTGTTACCGTTGTACTGTCCATTGACAGCCAGAGAGACACGACGCTTACTGTAGAAGGTCTCAAGATGTAGTAGCTTTGATGACTGGGGCTTCTGATGCTGGCTTGGTTCATAATTTCATAGGCTAGTAGTTATCAATCGACGATGGGTACGTGCATCGTTGGTCTGCTTTAGGTTCCATCCCAAATGCCATGGGCCAGCACCGCCGTCATTTTCGCCCCGTCCGAGCCCACTCCCAAGCTTGCCTCCCGATCTCGCCATCGCTGCCCTTGGCTTTCCTCCTCTTGCAACGGCAAAAATCAATACATTCAGGCCAATTTGAAAGGTGCCCATTTCCTATTATCTCGACATTAGGCGTCTACACTGTAACTTAGTGCTGTGTTGTCGATTCCCCTTGTGCCTTGCACTCCTCCATTCGGTCCTGGGTTCCTCGCAGTCCAGCCACACCCACGCGCGCGTGCGCCGCTCAGAAGCAACTCCATATCGTCTATCGCACCGCGCCGAGCATCAACGCATCCTCCTACAACACCAGGAAAGCACCGAACATCGAAACATCACTATCTTTGATGGATTCGCTCCCTAGCTTCTCGGTACTGTCGTTCCGGCTAACGCAGCTTGCCCGAGATGCCTACGAATTGCCATTCCAATCCTTGGCCAACACCCATGAGTCGCATCCTGCGTTGGGGCACTTGTGCCTCCTCGTCTTTGAGGCTGTTCTCGAGGTTGTCTGTGTCAGCCTTCCAGGCTACATTGTCGCGCGCCTCGGTCACTTCGACGCCGACAAACAGAAGTTTCTTGCCAACTTGAATGTGATGCTGTTCACACCGTGTCTGAGTACGTTCTTTGTCCAGCACCAACCCTCTCCTAGTCGCTAATCGCCTTGGCAGTCTTCACGAAACTTGCCTCTCAACTTACTGCCGAGAAGCTCTCCGACCTTGCTATCATTCCCGCGATCTTCATCGTCCAAACCTTCGTGTCGTGGACCGTGTCCATTCTTGTCGCAAAGGCATTCCGATTCAATAGGCGAGCATCCAATTTTGTGACGGCCATGGGTGTCTTTGGAAACTCCAACTCGCTGCCTATTTCTCTTGTACTTTCGCTCTCGCAAACGCTCAAGGGCTTGCACTGGGACAAGGTACCAGGAGACAACGACGACGAGGTTGGCGCCCGTGGTATTCTTTATCTCCTAATCTTCCAGCAGCTTGGTCAGCTCGTTCGCTGGAGCTGGGGCTACCACGTTCTCCTCGCTCCCAAGGAAAAGTATCCTGAATATCGCGAAGAAATTGCAGAGGAAGGTCAGCGCTATCGCGACGACGACGAAAACGACGAGTATGAGGGAAGCGAGGCTCTTATCGAGGGTCTCGACGGTGAAACAGAGGATGATGGAGATCGCCACAGCATCGACTCGCAACACTATGATCCCGCTGGCCGTACACCTGTTGCCAGCGCTTCCCGAGTCTCGTTGGCAGTTTCTAGCGATGGCGAATTCGCTTCCAAGAAATCCCATTCTAAGGATCACAATGGACATGTCGACGCTGTCGCCCCCCTCAACGGCAACCATAGTAGCATGGAGGCATTCCCTCGTGTTCCATCACTGGAAGATGACGAGGAATCCAGCGGTGTCGTCGGCCGTGCAAAGTCGTCGGTCAAAGCCCCATTCATCCGGTTTGGCAAGGCGACGTCGAGACAATTCACTGCCTGGTACAAGAAGCTTCCCGCCCCTATTCAAAGTTTCCTTAGATTCTTGAAGCGTGCGGGGGGGAAATTCAACAACTTCATCTGGGATTTCATGAACCCCCCTTTGTGGGCCATGCTCATCGCCATCTTGGTTGCCTCCATTCCGGCTCTGCAGCGACTATTCTTTGAGGAGGGCTCGTTCGTCCAGAACAGCGTGACCAACGCTATTCGCTCCAGTGGAAACGTTGCTGTTCCTCTGATTCTGGTTGTCCTTGGTGCCAACCTTGCGCGCAACACCATGGCCAAGGACGAACTTCACGACCCCGAGGAGGAGCGCGTCGGTACGAAGCTCCTGGTCGCCTCTCTTCTTTGCCGCATGGTTTTACCCACTGCCATCATGGCGCCCATGCTCGCACTCATGGCCAAATACGTGCCAGTCAGCATTCTCGACGACCCCATCTTCGTCATTGTGTGTTTCTTGCTCACCGGGGCGCCTAGCGCTCTGCAGCTGGCTCAGATTTGCCAGATCAATTGCGTCTACGAGAAGACCATGGGCCGAATCCTATTCCAGAGTTATGTCATTTGGTAAGTTGATCCATATTGTTCCCTCGGTGTGACTTGACCCGAATCGCGCTAATTCACCCTGCAGGATTCTTCCCTCCACTCTTATTCTGGTCATGATGGCGCTCGAAGTCGTCGAATGGGCTCGATAATCTGTCTGCAACCATCGTCCATCCAAGCACCATGACACTTACCGCATGTAATTAGCTTGGTTGGGAATCGTTACATGTTTTGATGCGTCTCGAACCGTGTTGAAATTACAAGTGCGCTGGCGTTGAACGATTTAAAACACAAGGGTATACTGGACAACTACACGGTTAGGGAACTCATAGTGTTTCTGGGCTTTCAAAAACATGCCCAGACTGGATGAATTTAAATGTTAGGGATGTCGCCTTTTGCATCTGGTATTGCATCAGTAATTTGCTGGCTGGACTGGAGTTCACGAGCCCGGCTCGGTGCCGTGTGCTTGGATCCAGCACAAAACGAACCAATAATAAATGCGGAGGGTTTTCACTGCTGCAGTACTAGGATTGGAATGGCAGAATGTGCCTGATGCCATCACGGTTTGGCTAATATTGAAAATAACGATATTGATTGTTAGTACGAGCTAGAAAAATACGAATAGCCTCCATTACTGAGCCCCATTAACTAAATTTTCATCCGGCGTTACCGCCCAGTCTCTCACTGTTCCCTTCCAATCGCTGATACGTACGTCCTTGATATCTACTGCCACAACTCTGACCTCCTCACCAGCAACGAAGCAGTTGCGGCCCCCATCCTCGACCGGGCCGTTGTTGCTCTGAAACGGCTGAGTGGCCGCTTCCTCAAAGGTATTGTTCTCGAGGTGTTGCTCGCGATAGTACTTCTCCTCCTCTGTACCGCTGGGCACAAGACGGGCGGCACCTCCTATGGTGGCGCTGATACTGGATAGAGCAGAGGTATTGAGGTTGAGGAGAAGGGAGGCGAGGCTGGAGCGATGCTCAGGGCCAGGTGAGCCGCCAGAGGGACGGCGGCCTTGAGTAGGTGGCCGGTGCGAAACCCCTGTGTTGAAGGTCAGCATCTAAGCTCAGGTTCATCTTGATATGCGCGACGTACAGTCGTGAACGAGGAGCGAGACATTCGGGTTTGCGACAAGATTCGTTGTCTTTCGAGATGCTGGGTTCGTCGTCATGATAATAACAGGATACTTGGAGTAAGGCGAGGAGGGGAGGTAGGTGTAGTTCATGAGAGAGACGTGTGGCACATTGTCGGTGCACGTTGCTAGATGAAGCTATCTCGAGGGTCAGTCAAGTCTTGCCTCTCAAGGCCTCGCGCCGTACTGATCGCTTCACGGGCCGTCGGTGGTGCGGGGGAGGGGTAGATTACGACGTACAAACCGGGCATTGTCCAGGCATTGAACCACGTCAGGAGGAAGTGTCGAAGTGGTCTGCTTATGGGTGTCGCCTTGAGAGGCTTCGGAGTTGAGTGGTATTTGATCCATGGTGATGGTCTTCGGATGCGTTATTGTGGATGGTGATGATTGTTGAGCTGCCTTGCGATGGAAGCTTTCTCCAACAAAGTCCTGCTGCACGGCACCTTCCGCAATTCCCGGGCACACTAATCATGGGCGAAGGCTTCGAGCTTGGGCCACTCCAAGGCCCCGTCGCGGTCTTAGTCATCCAGCCACCCTGGAGGGGCAGGTGACGTAGTAGAGCGTGCTTTCCCCAGAAACTAAACAATTGATCGTTACTAAGGTGCCGCGGTCTGGGGAAGGCCCGGCCGGCTACTTACGGTTCCGCGCGGTCACGGTCGCCCGCACGCGGGCTTGGACCTTTCAACAAGCCGACGGCATAGCACATTCACGGCATAGTAACGACCAGAGTATAATTTTCCGGGGAAGCCAATGTAAAATCCCCAGCTTCCTTCTCTAGATGCTTCATCTCTCCATCCTCTCTTTACGCGCCATCTGAGGCTGTCTTCCGTGTTCTGTCTTCGAATTGGGGTCCCTTGCTCTCTCAAACCACCCAATATGCGTTCCCTCCGCGCAAACCGTCGTCTTCCTTTGAAGCCCGTCCCTCGTCTCCTCTCTACAGCAGCCACTTCTGCCGCTCCCAAGCCTACACCGATCAATTCGGTGCTTATCGCGAACCGTGGCGAAATCGCCATTCGTATCAATCGGACAGCCGAGCGCCTCGGCATCCGTGCTACCACAGTCTACACCGATGTTGATGCCGGCTCCTGGCATGCCTCGACGGGCTTCCAGTCCTTGGGCTTGGGGCCAGCGAATGCCTACCTGGACGGCGAGAAGATCATTGCGCTAGCGAAGCAAAATGGCATCCAGGCTCTACACCCTGGCTATGGCTTCTTGTCCGAGAACTCCAAGTTCGCTGAGCGGTGCGAGGAGGAAGGCATCGTCTTTGTAGGGCCACCGGCTAGCGCTATGGCTGATATGGGACACAAGGCTCGCAGCAAAGAAATCATGACGGCCGCCAACGTTCCCTGCGTTCCAGGTTACCATGGCACAGATCAAGGCGAGCAGGAGCTGCTTGAGCATGCCAAAAAGGTCACCTTCCCCGTTCTCCTCAAGAGTGTCCGAGGCGGTGGTGGTAAAGGAATGCGAATTGTCTTGACTGAAGATGAATTCTTGCCGCAGCTCAATAGCGCTCGCGCCGAGGCGAGGGCCTCGTTCGGCGAGGGAGGCGAGGTCATGTTGGTGGAGAAGTACATCATCCGCCCTAGACACGTCGAAGTCCAAGTGTTTGCCGACAAGTGGGGGAACACCGTTGCTCTGGGCGAGAGAGACTGCAGTGTCCAGCGACGACACCAGAAGGTTCTCGAGGAATCACCCGCCCCTGATCTGGACGACGTAACTCGACATGACCTCTGGGACAAGGCCAGGAAAGCTGCTTCGGCCGTAGGCTATGTCGGCGCTGGTACTGTCGAGTTCATCCTTGACAAGGACACTAACAAGTTCTACTTCATGGAGATGAACACTCGCCTCCAGGTAGAGCATCCCGTCACAGAGATGGTCACCGGCCTTGACTTGGTGGAATGGCAGTTTCGAGTCGCTGCCGGCGAGAAGCTGCCTCTGACACAAGCAGAGGTCGAGACTCAGATGAACCAGAGGGGAGCAGCTATCGAGGCGCGAATTTACGCGGAAAACCCGGAGAAGGGCTTCATCCCCGACTCTGGTAAGCTTGTGCACGCCCACCTCCCTGCTGAGCTGAAGAGTGAGGATGTTCGCCTGGACTGGGGTTTCCGTTCCGGAAACACTATCTCTGAGGCTTACGACGGCATGATTGCCAAGCTTATCGTACGAGGTGAGACACGAGAACAAGCAATCGCAAAGCTGGAGAGCGTTCTGCGCGCATTCGAGATTGTCGGTGTCGCCACAAATGTTGAGTTTCTCAAACGGCTTTGCCAGACTGATGCATTCATTGCCGGCGATGTCGAGACGGGATTTATTGATAAGTGGCGGACTGAACTTTTCGAGCCCCGGCACATCAAGAACGAAGTTTTTGCACAAGCAGCCCTGGGCATGGTCAATTTCGGACTCTCAAATTCTGGGCCACACGGTCAGACCTTGGGCTTTGGTGAGGCCAACACCATCGGCGAGAGGAAGCTAGCTTTCAAGGTATTGGACGGATACAGCAAGGAGGAAGGTGAGGTTGTGGAGGCCAGTGTAACACAAACGGGACACAACCTCTACAATGTGGCTGTTGCCCGTAAGGGTGCAGAGACTCCTCAGGTCTTCACCAATATTGCCTGTCAGCCAGAGCCAGAGGGCGAGGTCATGAAGATCGAGTCATACTTCCCCTTGGAGCGGATTCAATCCTCCGTGGTGCCCCAGCACACAGATAACGACACCAAGGTCACCATTTTCCAGCATGGTGTCAAGACTGATCTAGTGCTTCTGCCACCCACGTGGTATGAGAAAGCATTAGGGCTGAAGGAAGCAACAGATTCTGTCGCCGCGCCCATGCCTTGCAAGGTCCTCAAGAACGAGGTTGTAGAGGGCCAATCGGTGCAGAAGGGAGCACCTCTTGTGGTGTAAGTATTCATCGTCTGACTCATAGGACCGCTTTGCTGACTAGTCCCTAGGATTGAGTCGATGAAAATGGAGACTGTCATCCGATCGCCGCAGGACGGTATCATTAAGAAGCTAGCACACAAAGCAGGAGTAAGTAGCCAACAATCCACGCGTTACTTGAGTAAATTTGGACTAACATATTCCAGGACATTTGCAAAGCAGGCACAGTCCTTGTCTTATTTGAGGAGGCCGAGGCCAAGGAGGGAGAGGAGTGAACAAGCACTGGATACCATGATAATATTGGATTTTGAGGGGCGTAGCAGGGATTGCATGTACAGGATGTTCTTTTCAATTTCAATGTGACCAGGTGATGAACATGTCTCTATGATTAAGCTTACCCAGGGTTTCTCAGCTTCTGTTCCAAATGTTGATCTGTTTACCATGTGTCAGAGTCTGTGTGCCCATGATCCTCTACCTCTGCCTATACTGGCAACTCCCACTTACTCCCATCGCATTAAGAAAAGAAGAACAATAAGTCGCCACGGAAAACATTAAGTCAACTCTCCAAGCTCCGACGTGGAATGCCAGCGGGCTATCTGGTGTGCATGCTCGCGTACTCCTTTGGGAGATACCGGCCAAGTTTGGACTTTTTGGCCGCCTTGCGTATGCGCTTCCACCATTCTTCAAGGCGTGGTTGGAACCTGGCATCTGCAGGTGAAGTATACGCGCTGAAGTTATGAAGGAGATCCTAAAGCGTCTCAGCATCGAGATACAGCGCAAAGACTCATTGTCGAAACTTACCTCTCGTAACGCGAGCGTAATGAAGCCCACCACGAATGCCACCCACGCGAGCGTGCCTTTGGTACCCAGAAACTGGTCCCCCCCTCGAAACTCGACCGTCCCTGTGCATCTCCCAGTCTTCGGGTTCAGAAAGGTATTCTGGAAATTCCACAGCACATAGCGGTTTCCCTGCATGTAAAAGTACAACTCTGCCTCCGACGTTTTCGCCCTGATCTCGTGAGCGACTCTGATCAAGGCCGTCGTGTTCTTCCCCCACAGAAGCGTCTCGCGCAGACCAGAATCAATACTCTGCGAGTTGGCGCGGCAGTAGTGGTTCTCGCGGCGGACTTGGGGTAGGACTGCGGCGACAAAGTCCTCGTACGCGGTGGTGGCAAAGGCAATCTTCTTGAGGGCGCGCAGAGAGAACTTATTGTTCCTGGAGACAGGGGTGACATGGACGTGGCCGCCGCAGGAGGTATCGCGCTGCGGGTTGAAGTGCACACGCATGGCTTCCCAGAAGTCGCCGAGGATGCTACTGACATGCTGCGTTGTGTCGAGACGGGGTGATACCACCTCCATGCAGACTGGGAAACATGTTAGCAACAAGTCGTCGCCTTGCGAGTTATCTCTGCGCGGACAACAACATCACATACCCAGTGGAGCAGGCCTCTTCAAGGAGCCATCCCGAGTGACGAACCACTTCCCGCCGTAGTATTCAGGATGCTTGCTGTACTTGGAGTTATCGTCGTGCACAGCCGCGATGCCCCGGTTTCTCAATTTCTGAGCGAGCTGACGGTACCAGTCAACGCTGGTGAAGCTCTCACCGCCACCGTATGGCTTTGCAACGGCCTCGATCTCAATGCCGAAGTTGTAGTGTTTTACCATCGAAGCTGTAACAGCAAAAACACGAGCGGGTGAGGGCCAAGAAGTCAACGGGGTCAAAAGCGGCTGCTACACTCCTTCGAAATGGGGGACACTCCTCGCGATTTGCATCAGAGGTGTTCTTTGTAATAACTTTGCCTTGTTGGACCACGTTATTTGCTTGCCGCTCGCTTTCCCCGGATTCGTTGCTCTGTCGTTCAAACACGAAACATACACGTTTTCGTAGGCGCACAACAACAGGCTTGGTCCACATGACCCGGAACGTCCTACCACATCGAAAAGGGCAGACCGGTCGTCCTATGAAGACGAAGCTGCCACTCCCTTGAAGACTTCGTTGCAGGTACCGTCACTTGCGGGTCTGCTGGGGGATACGGAGGCCTGTTCGGTTGGTGGACAGCCCCGGGGGCCAGACGGGGCCTAGCCTTTGATAGCGTCTCGATCGATTGAGGCCATCGAGGCTTTGCCTGCAGTGGAGAGAGAGTGGACGTCGGGCTATAGAGTCGGGCCCGTCAGGTAATGTTGCGCTGTGGATTCGCAATTGAGTCGCTTGTTGTAGGTCATCTTGAACGTGGCCCGAGGTTATTGGCTGCATCTTTGTTGTCCCCTCTGCCGAATCTTCCATGTTGCTGCCCGATGTGACGAGACCGCATGTAGCCCACCAAGACGACTATCAACTTGAGCATCTCGCCCTGCCTAATCAATGCTGATATCGGTGCTGCCTATTCGATGAGAGTGTGAGGATGGCTCGCCTTCTCGAATCTTCACGCAAGATGGCCTATTCCAAAACCATCCGTTAATCTCCTCTGACTTACCAACACCCTTTTCACGTACCTTTTGTCCCAAATCTGTCTCTTCTGCTTGCCTTGGAGCCTACGCCCCGCGATATCCGGAGCATTGTCACCCCGTCTGATGTCTAAAGCGATGGTCTCGCACGCTGTCGATACCCCGGTCGCCGACACCGGACGGCCAATCCATCAGTACTATTTCGCATATGGGAGTAATCTGCATCTCGAGCAGATGAAGCGTCGATGCCCCGGAAGCAAGATTGTCGGTCGTGCTCAACTAGTAGATTATCGCTGGCAGATCAATGAGCGCGGATACGCTAATATCGTCGAGGATCAAGGCCATTGGGTTGAAGGCCTCGTCTTTGAGATCAACGCACGGGACGAAGCTCGTCTTGATGCCAACGAGGGTGTTTCCAAGAACGCCTATGAGAAATGCTACATGGCCGTCATGCTGCAGAGAGTCGAGGCGTCTCTGCATCGCCGCCCTGTGTCTTGGATTGTTGACAATGGGGGTCTAGCGCAGGCAAGTCGCCTGGCTAAACGAGGGGGCGGACAGAGAAAGGCCATCAGTCATGATCCTTATTGGGAACAGAATGTCCTGGTATACATCAGCCCTCAGTATATTGTTGACAGCACACCCAAGGAGGAATATGTGAATCGCATCAACCTTGGCATCGCCGATGCAAAAGCCCTTGGAGTTGCCGACGACTATATCAGCAACTGTATCCGGCCTTTTATTCCACAACCACCAGAGAAGTCTTCGACAACCAAAGTGGCAACAGACGAGATAACAAGCGCGGCACCAACAGCGGCGCCATCTCCAATACCCAAAGTTGTGAGAAAAGTCCCGAAACCGGGGAAGAAGGCCAGACAGCCCGTTCGAGAAATCAAGCGGACCGCTCCAAGACAGTCTGGAGGACCATCACCAGGTCAGACTCCAGATCCCAGCCAAGCTTCAACTAGAGTTCCGACAAAATTGCCGACACAAGCACAACTACAACCACCTTCTCGGCCCGGGCTCTATGTCAAACCCCAAAATTTGATCTTAGTGCGTCGGAAAGGCCAAGACAAACTCGTTTGCAAGAAGTGAGAGGAACCATTTTGCACAGGGTTTGTATGCTTCTTGTGCCTCTGCCTCAATGATATTCCTTCTTTTCAGCTGAAGACGAAGATGAAGAATCTGATTCTTTTGGCAACCTGTAACTGTTTGCCTAGAGCGTCGGTCGGCTGCTGTTGTGGGCTTGCGAATTCCTTCTTGAAGGCTCCAGGTGTTCTAAATAATTTGCGAGGACCAGTTCTTTATCAAGTAGGCATACTGTAGAATAGAGAGCATTGGCTACCGAGTCACTCTGCTTTGTTAGCTCCTGGTTGCTCTCTAGATGAAACCCGGAACTTTCATCTCTCGCTCCATGACGGTTGTCGTAAAACCTGAGTCTATAACTCTCCTGTGTCTGAAGATTCGTCTGACTGTTGATCAATCATCTATTTTGACAAATATATTGTTCGCCAAAAGTCAATCTCCCGTAAGAAATCTGCACCCCATGGTGAGGGGTGAAGCTGCATGTGGCACGACTAGGCCGCGACTCAGCCCATCACTTAACAAATACCCTTTTCTTCCATCAAGGCCTTGACTAGCAGACTCACCGTCCGGGGCCACTAGGGGTATTCGTTCGGGCGTCATTGGACAAGGTAGCAATCTAATGCACTCAAGTCACTTTCAACCGTGCAACATGAAAAAGTCGGTGTCGTCGTTGGCGGCCAGTGCTCCACTGTCCAGGGTACATGCAGGGCCAAGAGTACCTGCTTGAATAGAGTAACCCACACCCCGAAAGCCCTGCTTGGGACTAGAGATGGGTGGCCGATGAGTTGGTCGCTGCCTCACCAGTGGTCGGTGAACGAGCCCAGGCGAGTCCTTACAGTCCCGAATAGCAGCGAGGCCTAAACATGAGGTGATAGGATAGTGGCGGGGCTGTCCGCCAGCTCATTTGGGTACTGGTGAAATGTGTTCCGAAGCCCAACTGATATCGGCGCAGGTCAATGAAGCTGGGGCGAAGTGGCGTCGAAAACGAAGTCGCCTCGATTTGCTGAACTTAGTAGTTTGATCGAAGCACTGTGCTGCCACAATACATCGTCAAAGGGCCAAGCAGAGTGCCACGCCTAATGGCTACATTTTTCAAACAGCTGATACAGTAGTGAGCCAGCAATCGTAGAGAACCCCGAAGGATACTCAGCTTCACGATGAGCAACCGCAGAATCGTCGTTTCCATGGATTTTGGAACAACCTACTCAGGTCTTGCTTGGGCTGACACAAGTCGAGTAAGTCGCTTTCAGGTCTGTTTCCAAGCAAGTCCGCTGAGAACGGGTAGCCCGATGTTCAGCATGTCGTGACCAGCTGGCCATCGGTCAACTCCACCAAAAGCAGCCCGAAAGTACCTACCGAGCTGCGAAAAGTCGCGTCCGGGTGGCAGTGGGGGTTTCAGATTCCCGAGTCGGCGAGGAGAATTAGATTCTTTAAGCTGTTGGTATTCTTGTTAGGCCCGCGCTATCGTCTCTACTAATAAGCAATATTTGTAGGAAGCTGGATGAACCGGCCCAAATAACCGACGATGGAGAGACAGCAAAGGACCTGACCAAGGTATACCTTTCATGCCTCCATGCACACTTTGTCGACATCCTTGAGAAAGAGTTGTCGCCACGTGTAGTAAGGTCAACTCCTATGGATTTCGTTGTAACGGTCCCTGCTATCTGGTCCCCCATGGCGAAGCAGGCAACGGAGCAGGCCGCTGCAATAGCAGGATTCTGTGGAAACCAAAGAATTAGACTCATCTCAGAGCCGGTAAGTGAGGACCGAGAGAGACGATGCGGTACTGATAGTCCTGAAGGAGGCAGCAGCACTCTATACGCTCCAGACCCTCATCCCTGCCAGATTAAAAGTAGGGCGTAGATTCGTCGTTTGCGACGCAGGCGGAGGTACGGTAGATCTGATCTCTTATCAAGTGACCCAGCTCGGCAAAGTTCAAATCAAAGAAGTCACAGAGGGGACGGGTGGGAAATGTGGCTCTTCAATGCTGAACATGCGCTTCCGTCGGCATCTGAAACAAACCCACGGGGATAAGTATTGGTCTGAGGAGAGACTCGTGGCGGCTATGAATGAATTCGAGTCGGTGAGGATATGAGCCGCCGCTTCTTTCGACAGTCAACGCTGATAACCGCAGTTCAAGAAGACCTTTTCCACCAAAGGCGCGCCTTTATCCATAAAGGTGGACCCAGGCCTTAGCCTTAAACGAAACCGATACACGATGCCGCAGAAAGAAATGAAAACCAAGATCTTTGACCCCATTATGAAGGATATTGTTTGCCTCATCAAAGAGCAAATCAAGCTGGCAGGAGGTGATGTTGCTGCTGTAATCATAGTTGGTGGCTTCGGTCAGAGTCGATACCTCAAATCCCGTGTGCGAGATGCGATTCCAGCTCGCACTGAGGTCCTTCAGCCAGAGAACGGATGGACGGCAGTTGTGAAAGGCGCCGCAATTCACGGGCTGAGTCGGGACCAGCCTGCACTAGCCCGAGTGGATATCAGATCTCGGGTCGCGAGAAGATCGTACGGAACAAGTCTACTGGCCAAGTACGACATGATGAGACATGACCCAAAGGAAGCGTAAGTGAATGGGACTTGTAGATGAGCTCGAGCTGACACTGCTCAGTTTCTGGTCCGAAAAGGAACAGGAGATGGTCGTCACCGAGATGTGTTGGTTCATTCGTAAGGTATGCAGCACGCTCCGGAGATTCGCAAGCGCTTGAGTATTAATGTGAACAGGGCGAATCTTACCCAGAGGATAACCCATCGACAATCAAGTACCAGTGTGACCTCCCGGTGACGCTTGGGCATGCGCCGCAAACGGAGATTGAACTATTCAGTAGTAAAGATGATGCTAGAACACCCATCCACTTGGATTCAGGCACTCAGTACATCGGGAGGCTCTCACTTGATTTAAGCAAGATATCCGATTCGGCAAAGGGAACCGCCAAGATAAGAAGGATGGGATGGCATCGATATTATTGTTTGATCGGAGCCATCGAGGCCAGATATGGATCAGCGGAAATCACATACACGGTTAAACTTGGAGGTAAGTCATTCTTCGCTGAGCTGAATAGCATCCGAGGACCTAACACACGCTCGCAAAGGAGTAACACACGATGTAATCAATGTCCGGTATGAGCGCTAACAGGATGAATTTGCCGGTGAACTTGATTCGGGATTCGGAGATGGCGTGAATACAGATAGCTCCTAATAAAATAGGGCAATGTTTAATTAATCGTGATTTGGAAGATGGGTTTGGGGGTTCATCTCGGGGATGCCCACGTGACCTCGCGTTTAGCCCCACTGTGATCCGTCGCGTCCTCGCTTGCCTTTCTTCCTTCATCGACTCGGGCGCCTTCGCAGCGACAGTATAGACGAAGCTCACGATGCTGCTCGCATCATGGCCGGAAACAATTCTCACAGGGCAGCTGCTCCTGGTTATGGAAATTCAGGCGGCGAGTTTGCCGGCGGACCTCCACCATCAACCCTAGCTGCACAGCTCGTGGAGAACATTTCG
Organism: Fusarium devonianum; assembly: GCA_017140155.1. NCBI lineage: Eukaryota > Fungi > Ascomycota > Sordariomycetes > Hypocreales > Nectriaceae > Fusarium > Fusarium devonianum. Next base: position 15,196 of record JADBHU010000120.1, on the reverse strand, counting down.
GCATCAACGAAATCATCCAGATCGGACGAGAACAGCGAGCTCAAGGGCTTTTTTGCTGTAATCCAACGCGTCAAAGATAACCCAGCGCTTCTAAAGTCGCCGGAGGAGCGAATTGAGCATAACCATATGCTCATTTACGTTTATTCGCGGGTTGTCCTAGAAGGGATCCGATTGAATGATCCCTTTCTTGACCGAGCACATATACAGACAGAGGGCCTCAAGGCAATCAACTTTCTGAGATTCACCATCAAAGAGACACCGATGGTGCTCAAGAATAGAGTGAATGAACAAGAGTTTATGTTTCGAGGACAGGAGCCCCTGTGGGTATGGCTGCTCCCTCAGCTGCTTAGGCTTCTCGGTCATCCACAATGCCTCGATCTTACCGACAGTATTGAGAGCCTACTGCAATATCTGATGCTCACTGTGGCTCAGACGTCCGCTTTGTGGGATTTAGCGCCCTCAATTATGTTTTATTTGCGGAGTACTCTATCTCGTAGGTGTTGGGTATCGCAGACTTGAACCGTTCAAGCTAACAGCAATGAGGCCTCCTGGACCATCTACGAGACCCCTTAGTTGTGCCATCACTGGAGAACAGCCTGAAGGATCTATCCCTACCGCCAGAGTTTGCGCTCAGCCGTCATCTAGACAACAATTCGCCACGTCCCGGCCAACTCACTTATCGCATCGACCGGATGTCGCAAGCTCTACAGCAGTGTTCGAGTTTGATCAATGTGCTGGCTTACCCGTACTTGCTCGGAGATGCGGCATTTGAAGCAAACACCTCCTTTTCAGAAAGTGTGGTATGGCTACTTGATGTCCTGGTGGATCTGCGATCTATTCAAAAGCGTTGTGACACTGCCTTTCCAAGCTCCTCTCTCCATATCATCCAAATGACCTTACAAATCCAACGAACATTTTCTAAGAGGAAGGGTATTGAGTTTTCTATCCGCAAGAAGGCAACCACTCTTCTCGTCTTACTCTGCAGCGAGATGGCCTTAAGTCCAGATGCTTCACCCATGGTAGAATCCGCTGATGTGGAGGCTTGTCGCACTTATTGCGTGGCACTAGCTGCTATCGCAGAGGTCGCCATCGATGATAGGTCTATTGGCCGATTGGCGATGTCCAAGCTCGTAGATGAGTCTTCGCTTCTATTTCCGTCAATGGCCGAAGATACCGATATATGGGTTCGAACCGCTGCTACCAAGCAACAACATCAGATGCTGACCCTCTTCTAGAGAACTACGCAGACCTTGCGACAGATCACCGCAGGCCCACATCCGGACTTGCTCGATGCTGATCTACACCCTTCGAAGTTTGAGGATGAGCATATCCGTAAGGAGATCGGGGCGTTGTCGCTGGGTTACAAAGACCCTGACGTCGCTTCTGAAGACCGATCCAAACGACGAAGGCTGTCGCCAACAGACGTCAGCGCCATTTTCGTCCTAATAAACTCATTGGGAGATAGCTTGGGAATTCCAGACCAAGGAGACGATGGCTGGCCGAGCTTCGAACAACGTTGTTTGTGGGTTGTCCTATAAACCCCATTGTCACGGAATGAACGCTGATCAACGAACAGGGATGCTTTTCCGACAGTCGATGAATCGCGTCAATGCCTGGCCCTCAACCTTTTGTCGCAGATATGCTGTCTGGCTGATAGCGACTCCGGTTCGTTTGATTCTCAAACGTCGCCGCCTTCTGGATACCAATGCTCCGTCTGCGAGACGAACACTTTGCCAAATCGTTCGACGTCACATGAGGCTGCCCTCCACAAGAGCCAGGTTGAAGCACTTTTTTCCAATGTCATCCGTTTGCCTGCTCTCGCAGAGTCTCGTCGTCCAAGAGTTGCTGCCATGCTAGCGCTGAGAAGGTTGATGCTGCATTGCGATGATGCAGAACTCCTTAACTTGGAAACATCAGCATTAGGTCAATGGTGTCTTCAGTCGCTAAACAGTTCTTTGAGGGAACTCCGAATAGCCGCAGGAAGAGTTCTGGCGACCTTTTCTCTCGATAGACCAGAACCGGCTCTGGCGCACATAGTGCTGCCGACTCGCCAGCCTGAAGAAAAGAATGCCATCAATGAACACAATCACAAAATACAACCATCCCCTGCAAATGGCAACTTGGGTTCGACTACAACAGAAGGAACCTCTCCAATGAAGCGTCAAGAATTGATACATCGCAACAGAATGAATTCCATCGCCTTCTTGAAGTCAATATCGGACAAGAACCAATCTCATCTCACAGAAACATTCATCATGGCATGGGCTCAACTAGGCACGGTTGTCTGCGAAGACGAGCTTAATCTGGTTCTGATCAAGCTTCTAGAATATCTAGGGAGCAGTAACAACCTTGTATCCGCCTTCGCTTTCAATGAACTCCTGAACTTGGCGGAAGTCCGTGGAGTAACAACACGCCGACTTTTCGAGCCCTTCTGGCCGAGTTTAGCATACATGACTACCAAGGATATGGTACATCGTCCTCAGATGAGTCGAGCAGTCGCCGAACTCCTTCAGATCTCCGTCAATGAGCTCCTTCTACTCATTCAGACACATGCACTGCCGTGGCTGGTACTCGACAGGCAAAAAGATGTGATACAGAAGATTGCGGAAGCCCGGCAAGAAGCAGAGATCTGGCAGCCTTTAATGGATCCCTCAAACCTGGCAGCAATGCTCGCTTTGCTCCTGATGCAAGATTCCGAAGACATTACGAGCTTTGCAAAGTTACGTCTTGATGAAATATCGGACCATTTCCATACTGTGTCGCTTCTCGAACTCCTTCAGACGGAGCCGGTGCTCATCGTCATGGAATTACTGAAAGCCGCGGGCGAGTTTGATGAGCCCCGAAGAGGACCTGTCAGTGAATATCTGAGGCGTCCTTTTCACAAACTAATACTTTTTGCAGATCCGTCAGGTGCTCAATACTATCGCTATGATGATGTTAGCCGTAAATAAAGAGACCAGGTCAAAGAAAACGAACGCAACCGGTCGCTTCATCCAGCTTCACTTGCTTGGCCTCATGGCTCGCCTCACGGATGTCATAAATGACCCGAACCTTCCTGCCCAGGAACGGCGACGTTATATCCGGGCAATGGAGGAAATGATCAGAGTCTGTAAAGACTATGCGAGAATTGCGAGGCCGCAGGTGAGTTTGCTGCCGGACATCACCCTGGGCTGTTCCACTGACTGAGAATACCAGATGTCTGCTTGTCTGCTGTCTACGCTGTCACAGGATTCCTTAAGAGAAGCGAGCTTCTCGTGCTGGGCGGCAATGCTCACTCATCTTGACGAGGAAGATGTCGAAGCACTGCTAGAAACGACATTTTTCATCGTCACTCGCTTCTGGATCTCACTAAACGAGTCAACAGCCCTCCTTGCCAAGCAAATGCTCAAATTTGTCGTTACTCGTTATGAAGGCGTTGTTGCCAGATATATCATCAAGTTGCCATCCCTCCGACACATCACCGAGCTGAAAGACATTGAAACAAAGCTGGAACAGCATCGACCAGCAATGCTTGTGGTGGAGGAAGCTCTTGAAGCCTTCTCCGAGAGAATCAATCACGAAAACTCCGGTGTTGTCCTCCAAGCGTTGATGGAATTGGTACCATACCTCCATGACATTCAGGCTACATTGCATACGTCCACCGTGGCTCAACAGTCAGATTCTGTCATTGCAACAGTCATGAGATCCCTCCTCGATTGTGCTTGTAAATACGGCGGCACACCAGGAGATATAGCTCGATTATGTACCGAGGCAATGGGCTTGATTGGATGTCTGGATCCCAGCAAGATCGAATCCGTGAGAGAGCAGCGGTCCATTGTAATCCTGAAAAACTTTGAAACTTCCGAAGAAACAACTGATTTTGTTCTGTTTCTCCTAGAAGAGGTCTTAGTGCCGGCTTTTTTGTCGACCACTGATGTTAAGTTCCAAGGCTTTCTGTCCTTTGCAATGCAGGAGCTCTTGGATAGATGCGATATCAAGGCTGCGTGCGCGATGCAACATACCGGCATGCTTGGTGGCAACGAGATATACCGCAAATTCATTGCGATGCCAGAGGCCGTTCGAGAGGTGGTGACGCCGTTCCTCGCCTCTCGATACGTGGTAGCACCCATGGCAGCTGCTAAGGTCGAATACCCCATCTTCCGTCCTGGAAAGTCCCATGGAAATTGGTTACGATCATTTGTCTTGGACCTCTTACGGAAAGGGCAGACGCCATTTGCGGATATGATATTCGAACCTCTAGCGCGGGTCATTCGCGTCAAGGATCTCTCGATTGCGGAATACCTCCTCCCTTATCTAGTGCTCCACATCCTTCTGGGGTCCAGAAGCACTCAGAAAGACAGAGATGACATCCTGGGCGAGCTGCTTGGCATTCTACAGCACCAACCTACGGGGGAGGCATCATATGCAGAGAAGGAGGATATGAAGAGGTTTTGCCATGTAAGTGGGCGGAACCAGTCGGCAATCTAGTATCTGCTAACAAGCCTTAGGGCGTCTTCCGAGTCGTAGACTACGCGATGAGATGGATGCAAACCAAAAGAGCAGCTGGTCGTCTCACCGAATCTGACAAGGAGAAATTAGCGCATGTTCAAGAGGCCTTGGATATGATACCAGCTGAGCTGATTTCCCAAAGAGCTATCGACTGCAATGAATACGCTCGTGCCTTGTTTCATCTTGAGCAGCACGCTCAAAAGATGGAACAGCGGAAGAGAGAACCTGGGGAGCGCACTCGGCTTCTCGAGAGGCTACAAGACATTTATGCCAACATTGATGAACCTGATGGTCTTGATGGAATATCAGCTCATCTTCAAGTACTTGATATAAACCAGCAGATCTTGAGCCACCGGAAAGCCGGTCGGTGGACTGCGGTGCAGAACTGGTACGAGATGCAACTTGCCGAGAATCCTGATAACGTGGATGTTCAGATCGATCTACTTCACTGCCTGAAGCAGGCTGGTCAGCACGGTATGGTACTTTATCCCTTGTCCTGCACATGGCTAACGAGAAGCAGAGGTACTCTTAAATCACGTCGAAGGCATGCACACCAATATTTCGACGGACAACAAGATCATGCCTTATGCTGTAGAGGCTGCGTGGGTCACGGGCCGATGGCAGAGTCTGGCTAAATTCACCAAGCGATTTCATGGTGATGTGATTGATGACTTTAACGTGTCAATCGCAACGATCTTCAATAACTTGAAGAATAAGGGCGGTTCTGCGCAATTGAGTTCAATCGTGGAAAATATGAGAAGGAAGGTTTCGTCGGCCATGAATACTTCATCCACGGCATCACTTCAGGCTTGCCATGATCTCCTTCTCAAATCTCACGTACTGACAGACCTGGATATAATCATCGCCGTCAAAGAGGGAGACGAGGCTTCGCGTCAAAAGACTATGGCTCTTCTCGACCGTAGACTCGAAGTAATAGGAGCCTACGTGAACGACAAGCAATACCTTCTTGGCATTCGCCGAGCAGCAATGGAACTTAACAGGTGAGTCGGAATTGTGTCGAGTCGATACATGTCACCCCGATAGTAACTAGTCCAGGCCATCGTTCTCTGATCTTGATATATCTGGCCTCTGGCTGGCGAGCGCACGACTCGCAAGAAAATCAAACTCGCTGCATCAATCCTTCAATGCGGTCCTGCACGCCTCCAAGCTGGGTGACGACGCGGCAACCATTGAGAATGCGAAGCTACTTTGGAGAGAAGACCAGCACCGGAAGGCGATTCAAATTCTTCAAGGTGCGATCAAGAGCAACAAGTTCATGACTCAAACAGGAACAGCAACAAGCACGAACTCGACAAAATTAAACCCGCAGCAGAAACTCTTGACGGCAAGAGCACAGCTCCTCCTCGCAAAATGGCTGGACAGCGCCGGGCAGACTCACGCTGGTGCTTTGCGAGAAAAATACCAGCAGCCGCCAAAAACATATTCAACTTGGGAGAAGGGCCACTACTACTTAGGCCGTCACTACAAGAAGATTTTGGAGGCGGAAAAGCCCCTCAAGGTCGACGATCAAAGCGACAATTACATCACTGGCGAAGTTGCCAGGCTGGTTATTGAGAACTATGTTCGGTCACTGAACTCGGGCACCAAATATCTCTACCAAACCTTACCGAGGATTTTAACTCTCTGGCTTGACCTTGGAGCGCAGGTAGACAAAGCTCCGGAAGGAAAAGTCTCCCTTTCTCGCGAACTTCACCGAAGACGCGTCGAGCAACTCAATCTGCTGCACTCTTTTCTCGACAAGTACATTCATCGACTGCCAGCCTACATATTCTACACGGCTCTGCCCCAGATCGTTGCACGAATTGCGCACCCTAATCCTAATGTTTTTGATCGGCTTACCCACATCATTGTTAAGGTTGTTGAGGCTCATCCTCGACAGGCTCTCTGGAGTCTCATTGGTGTCATGACAACTAGACAGGTATCAGAGCGAAAGGCACGGGGTACGCAAATCCTTCAAACCTTGAGGAACGTGTCGAAGAAGGTGGAAGGTTCGACTTATGACTTCAAGTACCTGCTTAGGATGGGAGAAAAGTTAGCCGAGCAGCTGCTTTTGGCTTGTCAAAACGGAGAGTTCCATGGCAACAAGACGGTACATGCCAGTCTTTCACGAGACCTTCGTTTCAACCACAAGTGTACTCCATGCCCGTTGGTGGTACCTGTGGAAGCATCTCTGACTGCGACGCTGCCGGCGGTATCGGAGTACGTCAAGAAGCACAAGGCATTTTCACGGGATGTTGTAACCATCGACTGCTTCCTCGACGACGTCTTGGTTTTGAGCTCACTGGCTAAGCCGAGACGACTCACGGCGCGAGGTACAGACGGGAAGAACTATATGCTGCTAATAAAACCCAAGGATGACCTGCGAACGGATCAGCGTCTGATGGAGTTCAACGGTTTAATCAATCGATCGCTGAAGCGAGACGCCGAGTCTAGCCAAAGACAGCTCTACATTCGGACGTATGCCGTGACGCCACTCAATGAGGAGTGCGGCATCATCGAATGGGTGCCGGGGATTAAGACCATGAGAGACATCCTCATTGGTCTCTATGCCTCGCGGAAAATCTATCCCGACTACACAGTCCTCAAGCAGCTTATGGATGAGGCATGTCTGTCTGATGGGAAAACGAGAATCTTCACGGATGAGGTTCTTGGCAGGTTCCCTCCCGTGCTTCAGCTGTGGTTCACGCAACAGTTTCCGAACCCTTCGGCGTGGTTTTCGGCGCGCCTGAGATATACGCGCTCATGCGCTGTCATGTCTATGGTGGGCACGATCCTAGGGCTTGGAGACAGACACGGAGAGAACGTCAACTTGGAGGAGGGCAATGGCGGTGTGTTTCATGTGGATTTCAACTGCCTGTTCGACAAGGGCCTCACCTTTGCCAAGCCTGAACGTGTTCCGTTCCGGCTCACGCACAACATGGTGGCTGCGATGGGCATATACGGCTACGAAGGCCCGTTTCGCAAATCGTGCGAGCTGACGCTGAGCATTCTTCGCCAGCAGGAGGAGACGCTCATGACTATTCTGGAGGCATTCATCTACGACCCTACACTGGATCTGCAGAAGGAGAAGAGGGCGCATCGGAGAGGAGATGTAGGCGTCAAGTTGCAGCCTCAGAGCGTCGTGGACAGCATCAAGCGCAAAGTCAGGGGTTTGCTTCCTCATGAAAGTATTCCGTTGGGGGTAGAAGGACAGGTGGAAGAATTGATCAAGCAGGCAGTTGATCCAAGGAATCTGGCGGCAATGTATATTGGATGGTGTCCCTTCCTGTGAGTCGGATGGTGCGCCTTTGAAGGCGAAGGGCATACAATGGAGTTTGGAGCGTTATGAAACAGATAAAACAAAGAAATGTGGTGCACTTTTTTATACAATTGAAGACATTTAAAGGTGAATATCAAGGCAGAATTTTTTCCACTTTGTTTGATGTGTTGGATCGTTGCCTCAAGGTAAGGTAGTAGTTGTCGGGCGCAAGTTAATTCGATGGTGTTGGGTGGCGAGCGTGGGTGAAAGAGCGAGGGGAGCTCCTGCCTGACTAGAACGACGCGACGCGCGCGCAGGCCAGCTCCTTCCATCCTTAAGATGAGTTGGTTAGCACCTCCCACCTCAACCCAAACAAACCATCTCACCCCAGCTTCCTCTCTTCTGCATATTTTCTTACGAAAGTTAAGGAGGACAATTTAGATATTCTATCTATTCTGCCGGACCTCGAAAGGCATTCTCTAGATCACCATTTGATCGTTATCCTTGGTTGAATTATCTCAGCTATTTTTTCCTGACTGACGCGCGAGCTCCTTTATCTGCGACGTCCAGGCCTGCCTCAGCGGAGATTTCACCTTTCTCGTCCCACTTTCAGACTCCCAGCACGCGTCCGACCACCGCAAAGATGCCCGAATACCGTATTGGTAAGTCTCAAATAGTTTTCACTTTTGGCAGAACTGTCGCGTTCTATCGCGACGTCTCCCCTACGCTATATGGCGAATGAAGCTTACTGACGACCCACCAGAGGTTTCGCCCAACAACCGCGCTGGTTGCAAGGACACCGAGTGCAAGAAAAGAGCAGACAAGATTACTAAGGGAGAACTCCGCTTGGGAAGCTGGGTCACAATTCATGACCATGGCAGCTGGGCATGGAAGCATTGGTAAGAGATCGTGACGACTAGGTCGCGCCATAGACGCCCAGGCTAACTTATCCGATGCAGGGGCTGTGTCTCTGGTCAACAGCTTGAGAACATCCGCGATATCTGCGACGAGAAGGACGGCGAATTCGACTGTGACGCCATTGACGGCTATGACGAGCTTGGGTAGGTGTTTGGATTCCCAGAGAGATATGGTAATGCTAACATTTGTAATTGGTAGGGCCCATCCTGAGCTACAGGAAAAGGTTCGCCGATGTGTTAACCAAGGACACATTGACGCCGAAGACTTCAAGGGAGTAGGTCGCTCCCGGGCATGTTCTGACATCAATGAGGCTCGTCTAACGTAGTCATAGGATCCCGAGAAGAACAAGCTAGGCGAAAAGGGTATCCATCTCACTGCTGTTCAGAAGAGAAAGAAGGCTGCTGCTGCTGAGGAAGCTGTAAGTTCTGGGTCCATCATTATATTGGCGGTTCTAACTCGATAATCAGGCCGCTGCGGATAGAGACTCGCCCCCTAAAAAGGCCAAGCGTGGTCGCAAGAAGGCTGCGGTGGATGATGAAGAGGAAGACGATAAGGATGAGCCTGAGCCTAAGAAGGCACGCAAGTCCAAGGCCACAAAGGCTGAGGAGGATGAGACAAAGCCTGCTCCTGCCAAGCCTGCCCGTGGTCGCAAGGCCGCTGCCAAGGTCAAGGACGAGAGTGAGGATGAAGCTCCCGCTCGGAAGAGTCGTCGTGCTTCAGCCCAAAAAGTCAAGGACGAAAGCGAGGATGTCGAGGAGGAGGAGGAGCCTGCTCCTGTTAAAAAGGGGCGCAAGGCCGCTCCCCGGAAACCGAAGGATGAAGACAAGGAAGAGAAGCCTGCTTTGGCCAAGAGGGGACGCAAGCCTGCCACCAAGAAGGCCTCGACTCCTGAGGATGAGCCTGCTGCAGAGGAAGAGGAAGAAGAGGAAGAGAAGCCTGCACCCAAGACGAGGGCGCGCCGCGGACGCTCTCGTAACGCGTAAGGGCGAGTCTACGGAGACCGGAGTGCAGCATGAGGCGTGTCTGGGTTGGTTGATGGTTTCACTGTTATCGACGACGGTGCTCAGGGGACATGTGATGAATGCCGGAATGTACACTATGTTTGGGAGCGCATTGCTATGACATGTAGCGAGGATGAAAGGAAGCAGAGGGTTTATTGCTGATAGCTTGTAGTGGATCTAAACTGATCATGTTGGAGATTCTTTGAACCGCAAGTGAGTGTGTCTGGATTGACCAGTCTGTAACATACTCTGGCCGCATGCGAGTAGTATCACTTGACCTGGCCGATAATGATGGAAGACGGCAGAAGGCCATGACTGCTTGGATCTCTTGGCGGTTCAACCAAGTCTTGGCTCTCTGTTTGACTGTGGGCCTTTGTCGGACCTTGCTCGGACGGTGGAGGCGCTTGGTACGATGGCGAGACTGCCCTGAGTCGTGAGACCAGGAATGACCAGGACCTTGAACGGCGGCTTGTCGATCCAATGATGCAGGTCCCACGTCTGACGGCGAATGGAAGATTTACCCCACCAAATAGGCCATCGATGGAGGGGCGGGGGGATCCTAAGGTGACGTTTGACAAAGATGACGTCGTCTATTCATCACGATGCGGCCAGAAGGCAAACGCTGTCGTCGAGCTGGCCTGGAGCGTGGCCGATGGGATTATAAATAAGAAGTCTACGCTGATGTTGAGGTTGACATTTGCAACTTCATTCTCCAAGACATCATCCATCCAAGCCCTTTTCTCTGCCCATCGATTGCATCAAAACACCACAAACACACATCTCAAAAACACACCCCAAGCAACAAACACCTTCAACATGCCTCGCAACGGAGACGGTTCTTCCGACAACGGCCCCTTCAATGAGGCCGAGCAGACCATTGCCCACGGCGTTGGCCAGCCTGACGTGAGTTGGCCTTTTTTGTGCCTTGTTCTTCGAACCGCAAACTAACAGAGTCTCTTTAAGTCTACCCGGGTCGACCGCGCAGACAAGACCGCCTCTCTCCCCGAGGGCAAGGACGAGAAGGGCCTGGCCCTTGATGGCGCCAACGCCAGCGGCGGCCAGAGCCAGGGCATCAAGGAGGGCAAGGACGTCGGCCAGGGCAACTAAGCAGAAAGACGGAAAGGGATTTTTTATTTTTTCATTATGAAGCCGAAACTGGGAAGTGATGCCCGATGGGATCCAAGATACCTAACTATCTGCACTGGAGAGTGCATGATGACGACACGAATGAATACAAAAAGAAATGAACAAACCAGAAGTACACCAAGACAACAACAAACCAAACGAGGGTGGTTTACATCGCTTGAGTGACGGCTTTGCCCACTGATGCCACGGCCTATTAACCGCGTGAGACTTGGCGATGTGAGTAATGTTTTTCCTCTCGGAGGCATTGAAAGGTTGGCATGTGTGATGATGGTGCTGTTGTTGCTGATATCACAAGCGACAGCAGACGTCAGGTAAACTCAACCTCTTCGACTCAGGCCTGGGCTTGCCTTTCACCCCACCCTGTTCACGGATTGACTTCCATGGCAGCAGAAACGATGCTCAATCGGACATCGGATCGCCCTCTTCACAATTCACCCTCACCTCACACAAGGAATCACGCATGACACATGACGGATCGAGATGTTCCTTCAAGCCACAACCATCCGAACCCCGCCGCCACATTAACAATGGCGGGTATCACGCACGTGCTTCGTCCGCACATCCAAATTGACTCCGAAACCTCGCCTGATTATAACACGAATTATCACCAACTCCTCCAACAACAACCACACAAGCGGATCCTCAGTGATTCACTTGATCGGTCTGGTGGTCTAGTGGTATGATTCTCGCTTAGGGCAAACCCTACAGCTTCAGCTTGCGAGAGGTCCCGGGTTCAATCCCCGGCCAGACCCTTTCTTTTTCGTGGTTTCGATGATTGATTGATCTTGGTCGTCGACGGGTGTTTCTTCTCTTTTTGTTCTGCTCTTTCTTGTTCATGGGTAGCGGCTCTACAGCGCAGTGCTAGACGCTTGCTAGCAGTAGGTACAACTAGTGGTCCTGAGTTTCTGTGGTTACTCTACAGCTGATATCTTCGTATCTTATAATCTGGAACTCGTTCGACTCGACCGATGCCCGCCTAATTGAATAGATGAATCGATATATGTATGGCACCTCAGTACTTCTTTCTTAGTGACTGAACCTCACTCCCCAACAATGCTCGTTGCACTCCTCCACTTCCGGATCGCCTCTGGATCGTCCCCCTCTCATTACATACCTTTGTCGTGGCTCACTTCTCCCAGATCTTCCGTGACTGTAATGCAATCTCTCGTCATCACGCGCTCTCTGCTTTGCTCTCTTCCTCAGTTCCTGCTCGAGACATTCTTTACACCCTGTATCTCTGACTCGGTCATCATCATCTCCTTCTACAACTCGTGAACAGCCCCGTGTCACCTGCTCGTCGTCGCGATGCCGCTTGTTGCAGAAGTATGAAATATGTTCCATCAAGTGCATGCCACGCCTCTTGCTTTCTCTTCTCTCCGAGGGAGTAGCAGGCATTTTGTTGTTGGCAATTGATGGTGGATCGTCGCAGTTGCATCGTCGCCCTCCACCTACCCTACATTCTGGAACCTTTTCAGGATGATCACCACAATACTATCGCAGAACTGTCAGTAAATTCCATAATGAGAGGCTGAAGGCTTAGTTGTACACTCACGACGTTGACCTGGTTGCCAATGGCGCTGTTGTACGCGTTGGGTCGAGTCATGTTGTTTTGTGCCGCGCTGTGATCAAACATACAATCGCAGCAACAGTAGTCGTTGCAACCAGAACTCCATTCAGACCAAGAAGATTCGACACTTTCGCTCTCCCAGTATGTGTCTAGGGGCTCAGCTGGATAACCACACCTGAATGTTTCGCGATCGCCGAACCTAGGAGGTAGTAGTCCTCTTCTGCCTCCGCCTCTAGGGTCAGACATTTCGTCCCAGTCGACAATGTCTGCGATTCCGTCGGCCATCGCTTGACGAAGGGTAATAAGGCGTGGCTGAGATGATATCGTAATATTAAAACCAAAAAGAGGAAACACCACGAAACGTTTAAGCACTCGGAATTTGAGGAGGTCCTTCTAAATAGGGTATGAGAGAGTGATCACCCCATCCTGGTCAAGGCTGTGTCGTACTTCGACGCCCGATAAACTACGACCACCATGGACAACTTTCTGCAGATGCTAGTGTAACAGAAACACAACCTTCGTTGAGCGAGTGACCTGGTTGCTCCGAATGTATTCGTGCAAGTGAGCGTGTTCGGGGAAAAAGCCGCTTGTTGCAACAAGCTCAGCAGCCTCCCGTGCCGCAGCAAGTCGATGTGACCTCTCCTCCCCTGTATCCAACACCCCAGCTGGATAAGGTAGATATGATGCTGAGGCTGACACTTCGTGCCCTCTCCCTTCGTCTGTGGCGTATCAGACATGCTGTACTATACCCCCAATTCAAAAGACAGAAACATGCTCGGCTAGCCCAACCAATCCAACGCCTTAATATGCCGCGCCGCCGGACGCCGCCCGCCGTGGAGATGTTGACGTCCCGGCTGATATCGTCCTCCTCCGCCCGAGTCCCCCTTATCGCAAATGGGCTCGGCCGACGGCGCTTTTTTGATGCTTTCCCACACGCTGCCCTTTCCTTCCCACGTGTCTCCGGCCACCCAAGAGAAACGAGACAGGGTCCCATCAGTCTCACGCCTTACTTGAGCCAGCCTGCTCGCGAAGACTCCTCCTCCACTCGGCAATATCATCCATGCCCTCCAGACTGCCCCTCCGGCCCCAGTTCTTCGGCTGCCTCTTGAGGAAAGCGCCGACAGCGCCGAGATAGCCCTCGTGCCTCAGAAAGTACGCATGCTTCTCACCCTTGCTCCAGAATTTGATGGCGTAGCTCAGCGTGTTGATGGTCTCCCTGTGGCCGCGGATGAATGACCCGCCAAAGTAGATGCTGGAGAGGTTGTGAATCTGGGACTGCAAGTACGCGATCTGACCAATGTTGTTGGATATGGCGTAGAGCAGAGACCGAGACACGTCGGCGCCGGAGAAGGATGCGTCTTCGGGGTTCCCGGTGCCCGGGTCCTCGGCTGCGGACTCGGCCTCGCGCTTCATGCGGAAGACCTTGCCGAACGAGGAGGCGATCGTCGTGCTCTTGAGGCCGATCTTGCCGTAGTCTGTGCCGTAGATGTCGCCGACGAGCATGTCGACGTTGGCGTTGTCGCCGTGCGCTGCCAGGTCGAGCATCTCGTCAAAGGTGCGCGCGCCAGTCAGGAGAGACAGGAGACCCCAGAGGGTGCCACCGCCGAGCGATGTGCCGCCGACTCGCTGATATGAGCGTGGGCCGGCGACCTTGAGAAAGGAGACGCCTGAGCCGATGTTGACGAGGAGATAGGGGTAGATGTTATCTGTGGGCACGACAAAGTGCATCGGGTCTGTTTCGGAGTAGGTGAAGACCTCGCGGGGGATCTCGGTGATGAAGAAATCGAGGCCTGTCGATAAACCATGGTCAGTTCCAACCCGAAAAGCCAACCCCAATCACCGGGGGGTTCTTGCTTCGGCTTACCGATGATGAGGCACTCCATCTCGTCCTCCCTCGAAACATCCACCTCGAGCGCCTCTCGAATCTTATCGTAGAACTTGTACGCGCCACCACCGGTCGCCATGACACAGAGCTCTCCCGGCCTCGACCCGTTGACAAGCTGGTTGTCGCGCAGATGGCGCATAAACTCGACGCAGTCATCGATGCGATCCGTCTCGAAGCTCTGGAAGTTCAGCCGGCCGCCGGGATCTGTTGAGTCGACCTCTCGCGAAAAGTAGACGAGCTTGGCAAGGGACCCGCCGATCTACACGTACGCCCGCCACCGGTCAGCCAGCGCCCTCCCCTCGGGAGGAGATGATACATACGTCAATGGCAATGTGGCTCACCACGGCCGTGTGGTTCGGCAGCCGGATGTCGCTCGTCTCCGGGTGTGTCGGGCTCACGCGGCCGTTGAGCGAGGTCAGACCCCCGGTGCCCACGCCGGCGCCAGTCGCCGAGGCCGGCGTGGCCGTGTCTGGGTCGACGATGAAGGCGCCCTTGACATTGATCTTGACGCTGCCGGGGCGGTTGATTGTGCTGTCGATCTCCTCGGTGGACGTCATGGTCCGGAGGCGGTGCTTGGGGTGCGACGGCGGCATCGGCGCGGGTGCTTGCGATTCTTGCGCAATGGCATCCTCGTGTTCCGAGGCGGGCGTCATGGCGGGCAGTGAGTGACTCAGGGCTCGTCCCCGAGAGAGAGACCCAAAGGGTTCGTTGGCGGATTGTGGGGATAGACTATGGAGTCGAGGGTCCAGGAGGCGCAACGGTCGTCCCTACATGTAGCGTACGCGACAAAGTTTGAATCGCAAAGCTACTGAAACTCCAGGATGAATTGGCAGCCGACAAAGACTACAGACGCAGATTGGATAATCGAGAAGCCAGGAGTAGGATTAAGGAGTAAAGGACAAGCCAGCTCCAACGGTTGTGGAGGGGTTATC
>JADBHU010000119.1:0-29377 GCA_017140155.1 Fusarium devonianum | reverse complement strand
TAGGGGGTGCCCCACGTTAATTAGCAAATGGCGTGGCGTGGCATGTCGTTGTTAGCCAGAAGAGCAGAGACTTTGACCGACTTGCCCTTGGCCGCCTTTTGTGTCGGTCACGCCCACAGAAACTTCCAAACGAGTCTACACGAGATCTAAATATCGACTGACGTCGCATGTTCATGTCAGAGCATGGAGTGCCAGGGGCTTTTGGTGCACCAGAATAACAGGGGACAGCAGCTGGTTAAACCTCGGAAGCAAGGGCGGAAATGAACTCCTCTTTAGAGGACCGTCGGCAATCAAAACGGGAACATCAGAATCACAACTGCTTTTCTGATTGGCCAGCCGCGGAATTTTCTTCCACCAGCGACATCGACCACTATCGATAGCATCACAGCTTTCCATCTCGCATCTCCCTGGCGCAGCAAGCCAAAACCATCTTGGCCGATCTCATCTCCAGCACTTTTCTTTCGATTCATGGCTCGGCCTTGGAGGCTAAAGAGAACAGCACGATAACCTGTTTTCATAACCCTTCATCAGACACGATCAATCCAACATTTCGGCTCATGTTCAGCTGCATAACGGGTAAGTACATATAATATGTATCCTCGCCAGAGAGCTTCGAGGTTCATGCCCCAATGCAGTCCTATCATATGGAGACACCCTGCTCGAGATGAACATATCCATCTCACCCTGTTACTTTCTTCTTGGACGTCGTTGATTGAGACTATCGGCTAGGCTATCGTGAACATTTTCTACCGAGCCAAGTGGCTTGAGTTTCGTAAGGTTGGAGTCTTCTCTCTGGAACTAGAGCCTTGACCTTTGGCGTCTAGAAGCACAAGACGGTGCAGATTCCCGCAATCTCTCTTCAAAATCCTTGTCTGACAAGGAAGGTCGCACTTGACACCTGCGCCAAGATGCCGGCTGAAGAATTCTACCCTGGCGAGGTCATCAACCTCGACTCCAGCGACGATGAAACTTCCCCTCCCACAAAGAAAAGGTCCCGGGAAGATGCCCAAGGACCTGGTTCCCAAGACGGTGGATTGTCATTGGTACCCGAGGCCAAGCGCTTAAGGACCGAGCCCTCGACGACTGCTGGACCACATGGTGCCGTGGCGGCTTCTCAGAAAGCCGAGGCGGAGGAAATTGATAAGGCCATCACGAACAAGTCTTCTACACAAGCGAGCACACCTAGCGAGTCGGCGACTGGCAACCAAGAAGACATACCCCCTTTCCAAGAGGGCGCGCTGCGCTTCAAGGTCCCCAATCATACTGACAAAAAGGAGGGCTCCTGGCTAAACAGGTTTAAGGATTGGGTTCGAGCTTTTCATACCCTCAACTCTGACCAGAGCCATGCTATAACGCCCTCCTTAGCCGAGACTGTATATGCAAACTACGTTGACAACCATGCTGGCTTGAAGCCTAAGAAAAAACGAAGTGCTAAGCAAGTGGCGAAAGAACTCAGCGACACTGGCGCTTTGGCGGCTTTACTTGAGAGCATGCAACCCTCGAAGCCTTTGGAGACCTTACAAAATCCACAAGCGAGCCTCGATGGCCGACCTGCGAATCGGCCAGGAAGGGACGCTGCCCGTAAAGGCAGAACCTCACGCGCTTCTAGTATCAGCGAGGGTGAAATTGCGGACGAGAACGGCTCTGACAGTGAAGTTGAGTATGAACCAAGTCTGAGCCAACCGAGCTCCAGAGAACGAGCATCACTGCACGGCGACGATGCGAAGGCGAATGGCCATCCTATTCCAACGCCTAATGGAGAGCAAACATCATCGTCAAACATGCAGAGCACGCCAATCAATACCTCGAGGAACGTCCCGACTGGGTCCAACGCGCTGGACCAGCAGCGCAAATACTTTCCATCCGCTAGCGATCCCACTGGCATGTGCCTTCTCTGCGGGCGGAATACACATTTGGCGACCAGTTGTCCTACGCTGATTTGTTCATCGTGTGGAAGTCTGGAGCACCCAGACCTTTGCTGTCCTACAAAGGAAAGATGCGACAAGTGCCGCCAACTAGGCCACCAAACAGCACAGTGCACAGAGAAGCTAGCATTGACCAAGGAAGAGGGCCTTGCGTGTGCTGTTTGCAGTTCAGCAGACCACCTCGAGAGGCAGTGCACGCAGGTGTGGCGATCGTTCCACCCAGACTCATCTACCATCAGAAAGGTGGTGTTTATTCCCGCGTCTTGCTCCATGTGTGGGAGTGACCTGCATTTTTCATCTGATTGCAAGCGTCGTCGCGCAGATCTGTCCAACCCAACATGGTCAGTTCAGAATCGCGACCAGTATGTCGATCCTGACTGCGGTTTGGCCGCCATCGAGGAGGTGGCGGGAGAGCCGCTGAACGCCAGAACGACGCGTGCCCCTGAGCTCAAGATCCGCGGCCACGCCGCGCGAACGACCAATGTCCACTACTCGGAGAGTGACGACTCAGACGTGGAGTTCCTTGGCCATAGACCTGTCAAGCAACGGGCACAACTGGGTCAGATTCGGATGGCTAGCAATATCCAGATGCCGCAGAGCGCGAGACCACAGAACGGTAGATCGGCGCGAGGTGGTAGACATAACGGAGGTTCGAGCCAGCCCCCTCTCCCTCCCGGACCACCTCCGTCTGGGCCACCCCCTTCCCGAGGATCGTTTGGACAGCCTCCTCCGCCAGGTGCAGCGCCATATGGATCTCGACCATCGGGGCCGCCACCTTCGCTGCCCAGGAAGCCTCCAGCAAGGGACTACGGGGAAGTCCTTATGCCACAGCACCTGCAGCACTCGCGCCAGGAGCCACAGGGCTACAACGGGGCTCAAGGGCCAAGGCCCAGAGGAGGCGGGCGTGGCGGCCGCGGTGGTCGAGGAGGCCGCGGACGAGGCAGGGGCAGGGGCAGGGGCAAATAGAGACTTGAGTCTTGATTGGAACCGAGCAATGGTAGACGTGGCTGTTGCGGGCCAAGAAACGAAGGAGCGGCGAAACGGCCTTTTCGGAGCTGACGTCGCGGGCAGACTTGGTTGGCAGACCAGAACCGAATCCTTCACTCGGAGTGGGACTTGTAAGAGACTGGGCGACTGGGGCAAGTACATTTTGATACCCACCACCTACCATATTCATATCTGGCATGTGTCGACGTCAATCAACATGAGCTAGCTGAAACCAAACAAACGTTGGCAGTGTCAAAGGTTGTTTCCTTGAGGTCCAATTAATCAAGCCTGATGTGATATGACCAAACATGGAGAGTTGTACCCAAGAACTGGGTAGAGGCAGGACATGGACGCACAGCATTCGTGTCTACTGGCTCTGGGTATGAAACAATTGGAAAAGCAGGAGGACACAAAGGCAAACAGTCTGAAGAAGGGCCAGAGTCTCGGTTGGTATACTACGTGGACTCCTGAGCGACTGGCCGAGTTGACATTGCTTGTCACCGTGGTAGTGCGGGCCTCCCCAGAACCACGCAACTCTCGAGGAATCTACGGAACTATCTTGTCGGAGTCTGCCGACGGCACGAGACAAGATCTGCCGATAGGAAAGAGCTGGCAAGGTAAGAGACATTGTACAATGCCCGTCGAAGCATATCAGCAGGGGGCCGCGTGACGACTCTTGCGAAGATGCACGCAGCCCTACCTACCTAGAAGCAGGGCTCCGCGAGTGGTTTCGACGCGGCAGAGGCGTTTCGAGAGGGGAGTCACTGGATTATGCAGTTGGAGTGGAGAACTGTGGACTGCCGCAGCCAGGGACTGAGGGAAGAAGCTTAACAGAGATGCATGATTTTAAGCTGAGGCCTTTTCATCCTTTAAAGCTCGTGCGGGTAGGAGCGTCGGTAGCACACTTGGTTGTTGGTTGAGTGGACAGGGAGGCAGGGATTGTGGATGCGATACTGTAGATGGAATGTATGGATGGATGCAGACGAATGGAGACGCCCCAGCCGAAGAGTGGCGCGACATGATATGGCACAAGACGTGGTGGGCCACTGTCGCGCATTTGCATCCAGTCTGCGAGTGCAGCGCAGATGATTTGCGCCCCGAGCATGAGTCTAAGTCCGAGTTTCGAGGCACGGAAGCCCACGACCTATCGACAGAAGTGTATTGCTCCCAGGAGTTCAAGAGACTAGATTCAGTAGCATTGGACCCTGACAGTGCCCAAAGGAGAAACTTAGCCTTTCCGACTCAACAAAACGAGCGTAGCATGTTTGCGATCCGTCCCGCTGTCCTCGAAAAAGCCTGTGGTTCCTGTCCAGGGTCGACTTTGCACCCGTACTCGGTAGGATCGCGCGTGTAGTTGGAGGTCAGAAACAGCCTATCGCCGCGCGAGGATGGAGTTGAAACAACGCGTTTGTCGCGTTGTTGCGAACGACAATGATTGGCTCCGTGGCTGCTGCAGGCTTGCAGGACGCGGGAGGGCAACGGCCCCACACCGGGAGAAGCGCTATCGATAAACATCCCTACAGAGCAGATACTTCAAGGGAACTTGAAGAGAATCCGGGACGCCTGAACCGAGGGACGGAACAGACACACAGACCAGATGGGAAGGCAGCTTTCCATGGTGGTCTACTTGTAAAGGGTCATCTGCATCTCTTAATCACTGGCTGCAGACCTTCAGACCACGAGACCCGACCCCTACCAAGTAACTCAGCACTAAGTATCCTCCAAGTACACCGCCATCTTTCCTCGCGGCAGACCTGCAAGATCCGGGCGCACCTGGATCGCGAAGTCCAGGTGAACGACCCAATGAGAAGCCGAGCGCAACGCGCGATCGGTCAATCATCCAACGCGCTCCCCATCAACCCTTGAACCTCGAGATGGCCCTCCAAAGGAAAAGAACCTCGTCCCTGCTCCACTAAGGCGCATCCACTGCCGGGGTCCCGCGACGGCCTTGCAGCTCGAGCTTGCAGCCTGAGTCACCGCCAGCCAGTCGATGGCAGCCAGAGGAGAGCTTCTCGCGATGGCACCAATGCAGGACCTAGGGCGTGCAGCCACGGAGCAGTTCGCTTCGACACTAGAGCGCCCAGAACAGGCAAAGCACGAAGAAAAGAGCATGGCTGGTTGCAAAGACCCAATCCCTTCACCCCCCTCCTTCTTGGGACTCATGGGATCTTGCAGGTCCAAAGGGGAAACAAGAGGCTGATCTTGAAAAGCGCTCATGGGATGAGGCGAGAGATATATCTCGGCCGCCCGGACCCGGCGCTCGCGAGCCGGACCCCTTCCCCCCCTCGATCTATGTAGTCTTGTCAGTTCAAGTCAACTCTTTGATACCACATCCCATTGTTTCCACTAGATAAATGTTCTTGCGTTCTACTTGCAGCCTCTTGCAAAGACATCTTTCTACTTTATTCTGGTCCATTGTAAACTAGAATTGAGCGAAGAACTTTGAGTAAGACGAAAAACGCCCTCAGATTCACTTTGTTACTTGTCCGGCTCTTCAAAGTTGATATCACCCCATTTTACATCACTATCACCTTCACTGTCGGCACTCTGAAGCACAGACACCAACAACTCACTACACCAAAGTATACCATCACCAGCTGCCTACAACTCAGGCTTCCATCCCGTTGAGCTCGCCTCCGCGGCATGCCACTACAATGGCCTCAACTGAACAACTATTCGTCGCCCTCCTGAGGAGCGACCACATCAAAGACTCACTCTTCCCTCACCTCTCAAACGCCGACATCTGCGCCATCCGCCAGGCCTCGTCTGCTTGCTGCAACCTCATCACCAAGCGGCTCTTCACCCGTATCCACGTCTCCTTTTCCGCCTCGACTTTCACCAGGTCTGCCAGAGTTGCGGCCCTTTCTCGCATCGGCCACCACGTCGAGCATCTCACCTTCTACTTCCCTCACTCCGACGCCACCTTTCTCCCCCCTCTCATCCATCCGGTCTCGGGGAACGAGATCAGCTTCCTCTACACGCCTCACACCAGCATGGGCTCTGTCCTGTCCCGGCCAAAGTATGCAAACTCTGAGCTTGGCGATATCCTCACGCAGCAGTACCCGCCGCTCTTCCACGCTGCCACCAACGTACCCAGCTTCATCAATGCTATGCGCAACTTGCCCAATATGCGCCATCTCACCATCCGATGCCCCGGACAGGATCCCAAAGAGCGATACCGCCGTGACATTGTCGACTATGCCCTCATCAGCTTGCGCATCTCCCTTGAGCGCGCGCCCCTGACCGAGCTTCGCAAACTGTCGCTCTCCCAGATACACCCAGCCGCCTTCAACTATCTTCGCCATGTCCCTGGTTTTGGAAGCGTTCCCTCAGCAAGCCGTCGGTGGAAGCAGATCTGCAAGCTCTCCATCTCAGTTGACGCCTGGGACTTCTACGGGCCCTCGCCTGGTCGGGACCACCTCAAAATCATGGACGATTACATCCGTACTTTTGCGCCCAACCTCGACAAGTTCGGCTTCACCTGGCTTGGGCAAAAGGGGCCCTGTCCCGTCGCTCTGGCTGCTGATCCCTTGTTCGCTCCTCCACGCGCCTCAAGAAAGCTGTTCCACGAGGTCACCTCGCCCATGTCACCACTCCCTACAACTCCCACGAGGGGGCCTATTCACTTCCCCAAGTTGCGCTACCTTCAGATTCGCAACGCCACCATGAATGCACCCCAGCTGAGCAACCTGATCAACGTTCACCGTCAGACGGTCAAGGAGTTTGACTTTGAAAGTGTCGTTCTCGCCGAGAACGGAAAATGGGACGACGTCCTTGCGCCCTTGGACACCGACGATGCGTGGTCTCGCAGCAACAGCCTCGCCACGCCGTCTGAATACAGTCTTGTCACAAGCCCCAGCTCCGAGCATCTTCCCAGCCCGAGCGCCGCTGTGGCTGCTGCTAGCCGCGAGCTCTTGGATGCGGACCTCGGCGGCTTCCCGTTCGGCGGCGAGGAGGCAGAGGTCCTTGAGGATCTACCCCTCGAGGACGACGATTCTGCTCCTCCTGTCAATGCTACATCTGCCGACTCAGAAATTGGCTTCACGACAAAGCTCAGAAAGAAGCGATCCCGACGCCGCAGAAGAAAGCATCGCAGCGACAGCGATGATGCCCCAGAGGTGCACTCTCCCTCATATAGTAGACCATCCTCTCATCCTCAATCTCCAACGCACCGCTCCAAACCCTCTCGGCCCAGACCTCAGCCATCTGTGGGAGAGGAGACCCTCCGGCCTTCTACCCCCGTCCCCAGTTCTACCGTCAGCGCCCCTATACTAGCTGCCGACCCCCAGCCCGTCCTGCTCCAGCCCACCACCTACGACCCTGCAATGAGGCGGGGCGCCCCCCGAAACCCGGACGAACGCATTTCTCCTGTACAAAGGAACATCGAGCAGGAAGAGGCCCATAGGCTGTTGGCTGAAGATCCTGCTGCCCGTACAAGCGCCCTGCAAAAGGCCAAGGCTGCTGTCCTGAGCAAACTGAGCCGCGAGTTCTGCCAGAGCAAGAAGCCGCGCGTGGGCGAAGCGAATGCCTGTCGCTTCCTGGCAGGCAGAGACCTGGGTACAGCCTTTGGTCCCGGCATGGTCATGGAGGATCGAAGAGGGTTGGAGAGTCGGAGCGTGTTGGTGCCCCTGATGTTTAGCCGAGCATGAGATGGCTGGCTTGCTACTTTTGGGATGTAAGAGATGAAACCCTAGTGTAAGGAGTGGTTACGACTTGTAATGAGATATGACGGCATGATCATGTCCTTTTTATTCCCTATCATGTATTTACGTACCGACATTCTCTCGAAAAATTACGAACTGTTCATATCTGGATAATCTTTGCTGCACTCATATTTTCATACCAAACTGCTGCAGCTGAACTCACTGGTACCGGTTACCATTGTTTGCATCCTACGAACTCTCCTTGATGATCGTCTCCAAGGCCTTGACATAGTCACGAACCTCTTTGAGTCCCGCCAGCGTCAAATCTCTCCTCCGCCCCTCCACGATGACGGTTGGCACTGCATCGACGTCCATGCCCACAGTTCGAATCTTCTCTTTCGTCTCCCTTTCACCCCTTTCTTTATCCTCCACCAGGCTCCTAGCCTCCTTTTCGTCAACTCCTGCCTCCACACACGCCTCGATCAGTGTGTCGTCGGCACCAGAATGCCTGCCCTCAGCAAAATAAAGCCTAAATAGAGCGTTCACCAGCTTGTTCGCCGTTTCCACACCGGAGGTCTCTTGGACTTGCTGAATGACGCGGTGAGCGGGAAGAGAGTTGCCCGTGGGCCCGGTGAAGGCCAGGGGGGTGTTGAGTGGCTCTGCCAAGGACAGCATATGCGCCTGGAAAACCTGCTGGGCTGCTGCATTGTCGTTGTGCTGATTGTGAAGAGCGTGCGCTGCGCGGTCTGGAATCGTAGCAGGAAGATCGGGGCTGGGTTGGTAGGGGGAGAAGTGAAGGGTGAAGGAAGCCGAGGATGATGATGGAGATGAACGGACTTGGGAGAGTGCCTCGTCTAGTCTAAAAGGATGTTAAGCCCAGGAAGAACAAGACCAGGGAGAGTTCCGCAAGCTGGTACCTTTGCTTTGCGAGATAAGTCCTAATCACAGCTGGTAAGATGGTGTTTTTGACGATGGTGTACCTGAAGCTGACGACTTACCAAGGACAGATGACGTCCATAACAAAAGTCACCTGCGATTCATACATGGTTGCCTATTGATCTGAACGTAACGGGGCAATACGACAAATAATTCACACTGCTATCGTGTTGATTTTGATCACTTAGAGTCTTGAGTGTGTGTAAGAGTGTGAATGAACAAAGCTGTCTTAGCCGACGTCACCGGCACTCGATGCGGGGAAATCAAGGACCCGCACCGAACCTCCGGCGATCTGGAGTCGGCCACGGCGGAGTCACGAACCGTGTGGTTCCACAAGCCTGGTCTCGAGATTGTTCACCGAGAAGCGTTACGAGGAAAAACGAATTCCGAAACTGGGGTATCTCAAAACGTGAATTATCCCTCATCAAGTACTTAATTAGTCAAATGTCATCTTCGTACCCGTGTGCTTCACCACGGCACCCGTCAACCTCGCGACTGAGATGTCCTCGGACTCCTTCAGTGGCTTTGATCCCCCTTCGCCACCGTTGCTTGCGTCCCGCGCGCCGCCATCTCTGCGCGGCGGAGGACGGCCTCGGGGGTTCTTGTTGTCGTCTTCTGCCTTTCTATCCTTGCCGAATCGCTTCTTGTACCGCACCTGATCGTCCTCCGCCAGCTCCACCTTGAGCTCCCGTCCCAGCATTCGATTCACCCACCACTTGCGCATCTTGTATTGCTTCTGACGGGGTTCCTTGTTGTCCTCGTCATCCTCGATGAAGTCATCCTCCGTCTCGATCTCCTCCTTGATCTTGACGAACCCCTTCACTGCCCATGCTGCGGCCTCGGGCTCCTTGAACTTGACCCAGCCAAAGCCCTTGCACTTGCCCGTGTCCTCGAATGTCGCGACCTTGACCCATTCAATCTCGCCACACTTCTCAAAATTCCGGCGCAGATCGTCGTCGGTCGTCTTGAAGCTCATGTTGCCCACAAATACCTTGCGGCTGGCGTCGACCTCCTGCCTCTGCTCTGTGCTGCTCGGGCCTTTGCCGTCCGCATCCTCACCAGCGGCAGGTTCGGGCTCCTTCTTCGGTCGACCTTCGAAAGACTTGGAGTCTTTGATGAGGAGTTTTCGGGCGCCAAGGTCCGACTCCGAGAGAGCAATCGCAGCGACCTTGGGGCCGATGTCTGTGAAATCGACGTACGCGAAACCCTTGTTGGTGGGCTTAGCGCTCTTGTCTCGGCCGGGCTCCTTGTTGGTGGGTATCTTGACGCGTGTGATCATCTCGTCGCTGATAACCTCACCCGAGTTGTCCACAAGCCACTTGCGCAACTCGACAGCTGTGATATAGAAGGGCAGGTTACCAATCCAGACACCATGCTCTGATCGACCGGCGTCTTTCTTGTCTTTGGTCTCCTTGTCGCCTTTCCTCTCATCGTCGCTGTCCTGCTTGGCCGGTAGGGCCTTGCCTTTCTTCAATGCTCGGCGGGCGCGCTTGGACGGGGGCTCGGGGGCGGCCAGGTCGACTTCGATCTCGTCAACCTCGGCCTTGCGCTTCGAGGATGGAGCAGACTCGGCTTCTGCCATGTCGACATCGTCGGTGGATTCCGTCTTGTCGATTTTGGCGACCTTTTCAGGCTTTTCAGCCTTGGCCTCTGACCGAGAAGACTTTGACTTCTTCTCCTTCTTTTCTTTTGTCGCCATTGTGACCGTTTGATTGACTGATTCGATCTTCCTTCTAGGACAAAGAGGTTGCCTAAATGCGACCAGAAATTTTCTGAAGTGAGAAGCGATAAGCGATAAGAAGGCCGGCCGAGAGTGGGTCTCTAGCGGCGACGCTTGGACCCCTGTAAAACCTCGACTGGCATGCATGTAAGCTCTGCGGGGCATTGATGAATGAGAGTTGCCGTTAATATGATGAGTTGTCACTGATTCTGAGGAAGCCAACCTCCTCGATCGAAATCGGAAATTTTTTCATGGAAGTTCAAGGAATGTTACTGCAAGAAAATCGAACACCTTAACAACGGGATTCATTGTTCGTTGACCGGTTACGACAGCCCTAACCATGCGTTGCACGGTTGAGTCAGAGGTGGGATTCTGCACCGTAGGCTGCGCAGTGCACCACGCTCTGTAAATTGACAATCATCGAAAAGGGGCATTCAATTGCCAAGATTACTGCATTTCATGACTCAAAGACAAAAGTTGAAAGCTCTTAGGTCGTAGGTCATTGACTAGCAAACAAAGCTGCACTAAAATGCACAAAACGTGGTTGTTTCTAGACTCAAAGGCTCACGCCAGGAGGCTGGCCTTTGTCTTGGCATTTGGCTTCAGGGCGGGAACGAGTACATGTAGTATTAATAGCCCGAAAATGCTGACGCCGCTGCCTGCAGCACAGGAAAAAAAATTCGGTAAGGACTGCGCAACAGAAGCCGGGCTCGGTTTACAAAAGATTCTTTTATCAAGATCCTAGGGTAAGCATTGAGTCGTGTCGTCAATGATTCAACTGTTCTGCCCGCCTGAGAAGGTTCAGCTCGAGTTGCTCAGCGCTTAGGTCGCTGTATCAGACAGGCGTCGCTAGCCGCATCGCCGGTGTCCTTGGGCATGCAGGTGATCAAGCAGAGGTGCCCGTGGATTGGCCCACGTCGGCCCGGCGCTTTTGATGGTGACCACCAACCTAAACGCACTTCTGATCACCCCTCGAATGATTCATGGTCCTTTATTAATTAGGTCAATTGAAGATCTTGCCATGTTGTCACGTTCCACCCCCCGAAAACCACTTCCCAAGAGTTGTCTGTGCATTCTTTGACTTCTCAAAAAAGAATTTAGAAGACACGCCGACACCTCCGCCGCCGTTGCCCGCCGAAATAACCGTGGCCGGGGCGTAAAATCAAGGACCCACAGAGCGCGGCCCGGGCCCCAGCTCAGCGTCTCTAGGGCACCTGAGGGCCGGGGCCCGCAACCCAATTGACCTTGCTGTCTATACCGTCGGGACGGGTACGAACTCCCTGGCTTAGGAAGCGGTACCCTTCTGCGCCGATAGTGACTAGGAGCTACGTTGAGTCTATTGTTTGATGCGGGAAAAAAAAAGATAGATGATAAATAGTAACTGCAACATCGCAGGCAGGGCTTCCATGGGATGGGTTTCAACTGCGCTGCCCCCCACCAATATACCCACTGTTCTCCACAATAGCGCCCTCTCTGGTACGCCACAATGCCGCCCCGATACCTTACTGTCACGTGCGGTATAGCGCTCCTTACCTGTGGCCCCGGCGCTCGCCCTTGTAGCGAATGAGGTGCCCATGACCCAAGGCAAAAACGCTAGCCCCAGACAACCAAAGCCAACCTTGGGCCTCCCTCAAGGCCCAACTCCAAATTCATTCCGTCCTTCATTTCCCTCCACCTTTCAAAACCCTCGTCCGACGCTGCGCCTTCGTACTCGACCGCCCCCAACTACACCACAACAATCCCTTTCGCTCGAGCTTTGCCAAACCTGGCTGTTACCTGCCGAGAGTTAAACTTGATTCACCGGCAGAGAGATCACGCTATCCGCCCACGGCTCGCCTTTGTCTCTCCACGCCTGCGAATTGAGGTCACTGGAAACTGCGTCTGCACGCTCGAACTCAGGCGACGGTGGGGGGATTTCCGCTGCTGCCTTCCTTCATCGATATCCAACACTCAACCATCAAATATTTCTTTCATCTCAAAAGCATTCATTCAATCTGATTGCTGTCGCCTTGCTCGGCTGAGTTATTCGTCGATCGCCGTCGGGGGACCATTCGGTGCATTCGATCTGCCTTCATCATGAACGTTCTGCTCTCGCCACAGCCTTCCGTCTTTCCTCACCAACACGAAAACCCTCGTCTATCTCCCCAACAATCTCGTAAGCCTACCGTCTTCCCACCCCCATGCATGACTTTACGTTCCTCCGGAGTCAAATTCCTTTACCCGGCTTGGCCACTAACCGAACCTCAGTGTCACCCTTTCCCAACATGACCACCCGCAAGCGAAAAGCGGACGAAGATGGTGACGAGACCATGTCTCCTCGAAGCTCGCCCACAATTTCTGCCAGGCCTCTGGCTCGCCCCTCCAAAAAGGTCCGATCCAACGAAATTGTCGGCCGACCTCTCGCCCTTCCCCGGCTTCTCGAGACCCTCGATATTACACAGCTGAGGACTGCTCTCGAGCGTATATGTGAAAGACACCCCGATATCGGCCATGAAGTTGTCTCTGGCGCTCCGCGTCCATCTGTCTCGTCAGCTCTCGGGGTTTTACATGGCTACATGGAAAAACTGAATGACGCTGTACCTTACGGCGAGTCTAGTCCCGAATACACATACTACCGGGTCAAGGAACACCTCGTCGCCTTGCTCGACGCACTCTCCGATTTTACGCCTCAGTTCCTCCCTCCCATCGAGACCCAGCCCACCAAGTCCCTGGAGTTTCTCAATGAGGCCACCAACATCATCCACAAGCTGCCTGATTGGCAGCCCCAGACATATCAACATCACAAGGAAAATGCGTACGAAGAGATTTCTAAAGCATGGGCCCTTGTCATAAATGAGGCCGGCAAGCGGGCAGGTGGATTTAACTTGCATACAGGAGGGTGGGATCATATTCTTTCACGACACAACGAACAATCAGGTGGCCGTCTTGCTTCCGCTATTAATGCCATGGCCACCAGCGTCGGTTGGATGGGTCCGAATACGAATGCCGGACAGGGTGGTCCTTCAGACTCTAGCTCCATCTTGAACCAGCTAATGTCCGGAACATACGGTGCCCCCGTCAGAGTTGGGCCCTGGTAGGGCGGGTTTCCGTCCAACCTTCTTGAAGGATCATGAATGCATATCGCGGCGCATCGGACGAGTCATCACTGCACATATTACGACCGCATTATTACGACGACTTTCATTTGGCATCACGGGCTGGCATAGACTCACAGCATCCTTTTTAGTGGTACGGCAGGATGGACGGCGTTTTTGCATGAATTTGTTGATATCCCTTCCCTTCACTCGCAAAATTCAGCCTGGGCTGTTTACGGGATTTCTTTTTATCTTCTCGCAGCCTTGACAGCGCGGACAGACCGCGTGTTCCTGTATGTAGACTTCGTTTTTATTCATATCCCCACAGCATCTCTACTTAAGGGATGATTGTAGGCAGATTGTGGCACCTACAACCGGGTCTGTGTGCTCTACGTGACAGATTGACAACTCTGGAAAAATATCTCGCGCCCCTGACAACATTTCTCGTGATGCTCTATCAAATGGAATTCCGGACCCATCCAGTGACATCCACAGCCTTACGATACTTATCTAAATATGTCGGGTGAACCTCATTGTTTTCTTGACACAAAATTTCCATGAAAAGTGCAATGCTCGGCAAATGCGATTGGCTGTCCACCACGTCTCCCTCGATGTCAGTGGAGAACTCACGTACTCGGGTAATCTTGATATTCTGTAGCAAGGGGCACCTCAATCCGCAACCTGCCATTTCACTTACTTACTGATGCATAAACCTAGGAGGAACATATTCCGAGTTGTGCAGCTTCCACCGCCCGTGAGCCATATCATATGATTCGTCGTCAGAAGGAATGGCTGCAACCGACCTGGCAAGCATTCGGGGACTGACTTGATGTAAGGAACCTTATTTTGGAACCGGTTGATGAATCACGAGAGGTGAGACGTCTGACTTGAAATATGGCAATGGCTGCTATATTTCAAGGGCAGTAGCATTTACAGTCCAAAGTAATACACAGTTCCCTGGTGAAATCATTCCGACTAGGTATAGAATATGAGGATTAACACAGATGCGAAGTTGCGAGTCAAAGACATCCAGATACAATGATGCGCGTGATGGAGGCTGAACAGCTTAAATAAAGCCATAGCGTCAACGGCGTCTCGAAAACATCAGTGACGGAGAAACCAGTGGGGAAGGGGCGGGGCCTCCCGGCGATCTGGCTAGCAAAACAAGGGGTCCGTTTCCACTTCGGACTGGTCACGTGCTCTCCCGTCGTGCAAGACGGACGCGCGACTGCCTGGCCATCAACGCGTCCACTTCAACCAATATCAAGCTTGCCACAGCAGGCAAAGTTGCATCAAATACACCGCTCCAGTCGCTGTACAACGCCTCATTTGCTTGCCTTTATTGGAGTCCTAGACTGCTTTTTTCTTCATGTCAAGATAATCCAATCCAGGGTTGAAGTAAAGCATCATGCCTGCGTATGTCGCCAAACGTGTCGCGTTACTTTTCGGCCTTCCTAACTAACCGTGAATCCAGCCCAGGCGCCCAACATACGACGGTGACGAACCCTTTCGAAGAGCCCCGTCAACGAGTTGCAGAATGGGCTGCCAAGGATATTGCTACCATCTCGGCCAAGCTCGACAGGCAACTTGGCCCCGAATACATCTCCGCCCGTGCAGGCCCTGGTGGTGCCAAGGTGCACTATCTCACTGCTGAGAAGTGCATTACGTTGGCGAATGAGGTTTTTGGCTTCAACGGATGGTCATCCTCCATTCAAAATATCCAAGTCGATTTCGCCGACGAGAACCCGCAAACGCAGCGTGTCAGTATCGGCTTGTCAGTTATCGTCCGAGTCACATTACGGGATGGCACCTTTCACGAAGACATCGGGTACGGCTCAATCGATAATGCCAAGGGGAAAGCGATGGCCTTTGAAAAGGCTAAGAAGGAGGGCACCACTGATGGATTGAAACGCGCTTTGAGGAGTTTCGGCAATGTTCTGGGCAACTGCATCTACGACAAAGAGTTTGTGAAGCAAGTCACAAAGATGAAGGCTGAGCCGGTCAAAAAGTTTGACCAGGATAATCTACATCGTCATGCTGATTTTGTTAAGCGTGATGCTGCCAAAACACAACCTGCGGCCCCCGCCGCAGCTGTCGT
The DNA here is from genome assembly GCA_017140155.1 of Fusarium devonianum. Classification (NCBI taxonomy): domain Eukaryota; kingdom Fungi; phylum Ascomycota; class Sordariomycetes; order Hypocreales; family Nectriaceae; genus Fusarium; species Fusarium devonianum. The sequence continues at coordinate 13,994 of JADBHU010000119.1, read as the reverse complement.
GAAGACAGAACCCGCGCTCCCCGTTTCCGAATCCTTTGAGGATTTCCTTGGAGGTATACTCTCTTCGGACGGTTTTGAGGAAATCGAAGCTGAATATCTGTAGAGCTCGATGAGGCCGACTTTTGTGTACCAGAAGATGGTCATCCGGACGAAGTCATGCTATCCACATCAATCCTGGGCCAGGCCCCGACCGAGAGGCCCTCGAACAATCCTCACGCTCAGCCAAATCAGCAACAAACGAGCAGATCTAATGCTGTTGGACCTACGAGCCGACCCCCGCAGACACCAAATCAGGGTCAACAGCGCCCAGAACCTTCGAACGGTAGTTTTTCGAATCGCCCTCAACCTGCACCTGCCGGCCGAACAACACCAAACCAGGTTGGGAATCCTCGGCCACCGCCCAACGCACCTCAGAACATCCCTGAGACTGTAGGATTCTTTTCTGCGAAGGCAGTCAACCAGTTACCCGAGGCTACACTGCAGGGCTCGGATAATGTGCGTCTAGCAGTGCCACAAGGGCAACTGGCCTTCAACCCCAAAGCAGAAAGCCCTTCCATTCGCAAGACCCCAGGCATCGACCACTCTTCATCCAAACCCCTTGCGAGGAATGGTCAGCATGTCGCCCCATCTAGCAGTCAGGCACAGACCACGGGCGCAGCTCCAGCTGCCCCCCACTCCAATACGAGCAGCTTCACCCCCGTGCGACCATCTATGCCTAGCTCCCAGAGCGCGCGGGGCAATGTGGTGAACCCTTCCCTTGACCAAACCCGTCGCATCGGCGCCCCAGGCGGTCCAGGCAGCCCTCTTGCAAACAGATCATCGTATCGACCGCCAACGATCAAACGGCCGCTCCCAGGGGACGGGAGAGCTCCTCTGGCCGACCTCCCTGCGAACGGAAATGGACCGACAGGCCCGGCTACAGCAAGCGGGTTAGATACTAAGAGGCAGAAGCTGTCCTAGTTCATTGGAATCAAACTAGGGCACGAAAAGATGGAAAGGGCATGGAGTATGGCGCATTTAGAAACTGAGTATTTTTCCCCTCTTGCTTGAAGCAGCTCAGATCTGCGATATTTGTTGCGGAAATGCAAGCAATGAAGCAAAGTATGGCTCGGAGCCTGGAGTTTAGCCAGCACGGAGTTGGTTCGTAGGTATCGTTAGAATCACGACACCCAGGCAAATGTATTGTTTTTTTCAAATTATATTCTTGGCCCATTGGGGGTCACTCAAAACGGGTTCCCAGCCAACACAGTAGGTACCATCAGAGGGAGATTATTGAGTTGTACAAATGTTCTCTTACATCCGTTCAGATCTATACGTACATGGCCGAGTATAACCCAGCGGAGTGGTGACAAAACATAATTTGTTCGTGATTTCAACCTGATATGTCCATCCCGAAGTAAGAAATATGCGGTTTTTGTATGTGCATGCATTTGCAACTTATTTTGAAGTCAGCTTAGCGAGTCCCGATCGGGCTTGCTTCGCCGCCTCATGGAACTCAAACTTCTTGGCCATATCAATACACTGATTGTACTTTTTGCGGGCCAGGTCAGTGTTGCCCAGCATGGCAGCGACATCACCCCAGTTGCAAAGAGCAACGGCGCAAGCCTCGTCGCATTCCGGCGTGCGGTCGCTACTTTGAACGTCCTTGGCATGCTGGTATGCATTCTTGGCCCAGTTCTGCGCAGCCTCGAGACAGTCCTTCCTGGTAGCAGGCATGGCAGGGTCGTGCAGCTCCTTGATCACGTCTGATGGCTCCGTGGCGGAGGGGACGAAGATAGGGTGTTGGGCAAAGCTGGCGGCCAGATTGTTCATGATGATGGGTCGGTGGCAGGGCGTCTCGCAGAGGCGGAGGGCCTGGAAGAAGAGAGGAATGGCGAGATGAAACTGCGACTTGCGCTCGTAGTCGCGGCCGAGAGACTCCATAGCACCGCCCATTTGCTCGGGGGTCAGCCATTCACCCTCGCCGGGCTTGATGCCCTCGGCCTTGCGGCGGCGAAATTCTTTCAGAGCAGTCTCGACGGCCCAGATGAGGTGCTTCTGTGAGTTATCCGGGTCCAGGACGTGTTCGTCAGAGTACAGCTCTCCGAGTTTGATGGCGATTCCGACAGACTTGGTGAGCAGTCGTCGTCGCTTGTGCCAGAGGCTTTCAGGCACAAAATCTTCGTCTTGACTGTCCTTCGCGGTAACGGCAGCGCCCTCCTCAGCAACTGGTGTCGTGGGAGCATCTGGGGTCTCAGACGTAAGCTTCACAAGTCGGCCCTCATCGTTGACTTTGCCGTCCTTGACCGACTGTTCCATGACGCCAATCCATTTGTTGCAATCCGCGAGAACGCCCTCCAGGACTTGCAGGCATCCAGTGTAGTTTGCAATCATCTGGAGCCAGTGCGAAGTCTGAAGACGAATGCCGAGAACCTCGTCGGAGAAGGGATCCAGTCCATGCTCGGCGCATTGCTCCATCGCGCGCTTGTAATACTTGAGGGCAAGTTCGGCATCGGGGGCAATGTTGGTATAGTAGAGAGCGCGTCGCAGTGAGTTGGCGATAGGCTTGGGGTATCTCGTGAATTGGTAGTGGTAGAAGTAGGTGAAGTAGAGGTAAACGGTGTATGCGCCAATGACCGATACGACGGCAAGGCTACCAGCGTTAGTGAAATGGAGCGACGGATTTAAATGGGTAAACATACACGAAAATCCCTAGTGTTGTAGCTCCTGGGCTTTGTCGAAAGGCTGTCTTGATACCAGTCGGGCTCATGGCAACAACGAGACTCCGTAAGCCGGCGCCGAGGGCGCGCCCGGCAAACTGGCGAAAGGTGATCTGAGGCTGCGGCGTCGGTGGCTGACTCCTTCTGGGCAGCTGGTTCCTCTTGGCCTCCAGGTCCTTTCGTGAGCCATCGTCGGGCAGGTTGGAATTAGAGCCTGTTGTCTTGAATCGGATGTGGTCCAGATGGAGTGGGATGACGGCACGGAAGTTGAGTGTAGTCGAGCGCGACCGAAGCTGGACGGAGAGCAAGCCGGAAGTCGCATGCTGTAGGCATTGCCCACGAAGGGGCCTCAACGAAGCGACGGCTGAGACCGACATGATGGGCTTGCTACGAAGCAATTATGAGCAATGGTCGGTAATCGCTCGCTCAAGGTGTGTAGGTAGTGGTGTATGATGGAGCTGGATCATTGAAAAGCTGCTAGTCGTTCTGTGTGTCTGGCCATCATACGTAGAAAAGCACGCACGGGCCAATTTAGCAAATACTGGTCCGTGCGTTTCCAATGAACTCGACCGGGAATGGAAAGCTCTAGTTAGTTGACGGAGCGCTAACGGGGCCTTGGCCGAGGCCCGGCTTTTGGAAGGGGGAAGCCCTGTAAAATGTACTGTAATGGGGTTTGGTTGTTTGGTGGGGGAGGGGGGATTGTCGCCCAGCAGAGAGGGCGTAACTTAGGACAGGAATCTTCAATGCTCTCGCATCTCTCTCTCTCCCCCTCTTACGTATCACTTTTCTATATCTCTCATAACACCACTTCTCGTCTGTAACCATGTCTGGAAAGTTCGAGCCCAAGAACCCCGTGACCCTTGATCCTCCCAAGGACGACCTCATCTCGCAGGAGGAGCTTGCCAGGTCTAACGGTATGGACCCGCCTCCTGCCTCCCTCTGCCATGAGGAACCTACTTCTGTTTAAGTCAAACAATTCTGACCTGGACTCCGGTGATTAGGCGCCGATGGCGGCAAGTGTTATGTTGCTATCAAGGTATGTCGGGACGCATAGCATATACCGCCTGAACTGCACAAGTCCCAGGCAATGCTGACATCTTTCAAACAGGGCAAGGTCTACGATGTGACAGGAAACAAGGCCTACCAACCCGGAGGCTCATACAACGGTAACTCTGCTATTTGTCAATTGATGTGGATAAGGCTGAGCTGACGCTGCTGTTTAGTCTTTGCTGGCAAGGACGCGTCGAGGGCCCTGGGAAAGACTTCCACCAAAGCTGAGGACGCGCGCCCAGACTGGCAAGATCTGGATGATAAGGAGAAGGGCGTCCTGAACGACTGGATCACCTTCTTCTCCAAGCGGTACAACGTTGTCGGTGTCGTGGAGGGCGCCACAAACATGGAATGACTAGCTGGATTGCCTTCGAGCGGCCAAGTCAAGCTATAGCTTTTCAATTCCAGTTTCAAGTTGCCCTGTTGATTACCATCATGTATCTGTGCCTGATCCTTCCGCAAGTTTTATATCCTCCACTGCGCTAGGTTTGCGGAGCCGCCATGACAACCTGGAATCCGCACTTCATCTCCTTGCGGGTATTTCTTGAGGAGGGAACATCCCCTGACAATATTTTTGCTACAGTGAATAATGCCCGAGTTTATTTTTTACAGACCATTATTTGGAGGATTGACACCATGTGGCTGTTTATGACATGGCTTATACAGGAAACTACGTTTTATGATATCACAGTCCGGCTAGCGCCATTCGTCACCAGCCTACATACACCCCATGAAGTAGCACAGATGTTTGTCCTGACGGAAGCTGAGCAAAAGCGCACGAACATCCACAATACCAGTTCCTTCTGGTGCTGTGCCACAGAACGGGCTGCAATGTCTCCTCCCGTGCGCCGTCGTTACCCTGTGGCTTTCTGACGGTGGCAACGTTCATGGACGTGAGGCTCCATGCCTCTAGCCGATCGACAACAGGGGTCTATATCTACGCTTGACAGCTCAATTCCACATAGCCCTTACGTGTTAACACCGATGCCCCTGTTGAGATGTCTGCATCATGGTGTGTAACATATGGAGCGATCGATGACTGGGTTGCGCTTGGATGCCAAGTTCAACCCATTGCGCCGCTTATACGCGAAAGGTTTATGACACGTTCTCAAAGATGATCTGATCAAGTATGTTATATATGGAAGCATACGTTGGACTAGAAACGGCAAGACCCTTAAGTGTCAGGTTCGGGGAAACAAAGAGCCCTAAATTGTGACCAAATCAGATGGAGGCCATTGTGGACACAAGACCACGGAGTATCCGGCTATTGGGAGCCCTGGCTGCGCATATATTTCTCCCCTTGACAATCATGCGTGCCTTGCGTTTGCAACGCTTGCCAGGCGGCCGCGCAGTCGTCGCAGGGCACGCATTGCCGCCATGAATTGCGTAGAACTTTGACTCCAAAGCACTGGTGGTTCGGGTCGTTTCGGGCGAAGTGGCAGTACGACTTGAGGCGAACGACTGAGTGATTGCAGAGAAAGAGAAATTCTTCCCAGTCACACATGTTGCCGCGATAAATGTAGTGGCCAGGAGGAGGATGGCCTTGGTCTTTTGATGTTAGCCAAGGATACAATTTCGGAAGGGATTTGGTTACTCACAGCTTCTCGATGATTCTTTGCTGAAGAATAGGAAGGACAGTGGCAACGCCAACGTCGGCGCTTTGCTATAGTGTTGACGGATGGTGTTATTGAAAGAACGGGCTTTTCGAATTTGAGGATGGGCAAGCAACGGCAGTCGAGGTTACAGCCGGGGACTTTATAGACACGGGCGAGACTACCACGATCAGTGAATCCCTCTAGTCACTGAGCCTGTGGCTGTCGACAATACGTGAGTCAGCCAGCGGTCGAGAGTACATGGTCGCAAACTTGAAGATCCAATGAGTTCACGCTCCCGTAGCATCTCATGCAAGCAATCGACAGCATCTGCAGCATTGGCCATATAGATCGGTTCCTATCGAGGAAAGCTGATCGCCACGCAACCGGCTTCTCAACAGCTTCTTGCTGAATTAGGCAATGTGCATAGAGGTAAACGCAGATATCCGAGGCCGCGTGGGGAATGTAGAGGGTAAAAGACTCGGCTCTCTAGTTGTACAGTGTCCCTCATGAGGAACTCCCAGGAACTCGTTCGCACATGAGCCGAAGCGATGAGCTGTTTTTAAGAGGCAGCATCAGTACCGTGTTGACAAAAGGGAGGCTCAATAGAATGAGCAGAAAACTCACGCTCCGTCCACCTTCACTATGCAGAAATTGGTGAAATAAGACTCTCCAGTTGGAGACATACAAACCAACCACAGTAGGAGAGATATGGGCTCCTAGGTCGTGTCCAATGGTGACGGTTCCCAAGCACAAGATAGTGGCCATGAACGTGAGATTTGCTTTTCATACCCACCTAAGCCTGCTTGCATGGTCTCATGTAGGAAGTGAAAAGACATCTTGAGCCTGAGCAAAGCATGTCTGCCCTAGAGCTAGGCTTTTTGAAGATCCAAGCACGATCAATTGTAGATTGGCGGGCGGGTGCAGAAAAGGTAACCAACGAACTCAGCTGATGCAAGTATCCCAACCCGGGTACTCGGAAGAGCAGTTGAGGCGCTGGCGGAAAAAGGAAAAATAAAGAAAGGCGAGGAAAAGGAGGGAAAGAAGGGGAGGGAAGGGGAGCAGCGAATGGCCGCTACTGATACCATCGGGCTTATGCGTGAGAAGAGAAATGCAAGATGAGAGGAGAAGTGCCCCATCATCAAAGACACTCACAGTCCCGCGGGAGCCGCTGAGCACCCATGCTTCACATAGAGCTCGGAACATTGCATAAGTACTTGGCAATAGAAAGCAAGCCCACAGCAAAACCACCGAGGGATCGAATGAAGTGCGAAGGCCCCTCGTGGTGGCAGTGTCATCACGAACGAGCCCGTGGCTAAGAAGATACACACAGTCACTGCCGTCAGGCTTCGAATGGACGGGAAACCCGTAGGCGGTCGAGATATTGCGTGGCCATTCGAAAAGATGAGACAGGAAAATCACGTCCTGGCAGGGTCCACGCTTTGTGCGGCTCAAAAGTCATTCATGGAGGGCACCATTCCGACAACTGCGCCTCCCAGACTTGCAGAAAGCACTCGATCCATGGTGGCTCTATCGCAAGTTGGCCGACAATCGGAATATACACATTGTGCCCACACAAAGACGGTGCGAACGGATCGTGAGTAGTTGAGCCAGACTCCGAGGCTTAATGCTTGCGCAGACCGTGAAGAGCTTCTGCTCTATAAAGCAGCAGCTGAGCCGTATTCGGTCGTGGTTCGCAAGTCATCTTGTAGTGCAGCTGGCGAACCACCCAAAATTAGGCAGTCGCTCATACTCGATTTTACTGCCTCCTGGCTGCCTCGCAGGCTGCCTTGCACGCTCTGGGGAGTTGAATCAGGCACGCCTATTGGCTGATGCCGCATGAGCCTGGGTGTAACGCCTTGAAAGTGAGGCGGTTTTTGGGGACGAAAACGCCCGTTTTGGGGGAAGCGACTTGAATCTTCTGTCGCTGGCGGCCCAAGGACGCCCGCGCTGTCACTCCCAGTCTCACTCTCCTTCACATCCTCTTGGCCTCGACCTCATTTTTACCAATCCACATCCATCCCATCGATTTTCCCTTGCCCTTGTTTGCCCTTCCCGCCTCCTTTTATTCCTTGTTTCGTTACCTTTTGCCACGGTCTTGCTACTTTCATAACCATTCCTCACCTATACCTGTTCCACGCAGCATAGGTCCCTCAATCCTCCGCGGTCTGCGCACTGCGACGCCTTGTCATTTTCTCCGCCCGTATACCTCGACCTACAGTCTTGGGTCTTTGTGGTAGTAACATTGTTGACCCTGCGGTATTTCTCGGCCATAGCCCGACAGGCTCATCTGGAAAGGTCTTCTGCCGCATTCACCAACACGCTGCGAACGAATCTTATCTTCCCTGACCCAGGGTTCAAAGTCAACCCTCGCAGCCGCTGGGGCTGGGCGAGCTTCATCATTTGATTCCTGGCTCAATGTATGATCTTCCCATTATACTCGGTGGTTTCTTTCCAAACCCGATGATCAAATCTTTCCTGACTCGCTTTCCCCCCTGTTTGGTCTTACTGCCCGTCTTTGATCCCCGATGTCTGTCGTTTCTGATCCTACCCGTTCGACTTCAACACATGTCCTCCTTCAGAATCATGATCTCGTTGATTCGTACTCTCCGATGTTGCAAAGTGCTTAGACCAGGTCTACCGTTTTCTGAATATTCTCTGCTGCTGTTGGGTTGACTTGTGGCTCTGAGCAGGGTCCATATATCGTCGCTTTCTTGCTCTCCACTCTACACGTTAACCCCCCAGCTCTTGATCACTTATTGTTCTGTGTTCATCCTTATTCGCAACACTGCATATACCCATCCATTACGTTTCATATACCCGTAGCTGTCAAGAAAAGGCGCTGGAAATTTGCACAGTTAAAGAGTGCTGACGCAGTGATCTGAGCAGCTCTCCGGATACCTCGTCTTCTAGCTATCAATCGTCTGCAGATTCCTCTCCTGTTATAAGCAGCATACCTTTCACCTACCTCTTACCGTGTTTCCCGAATCAGTAGTACGGATTACATTGTACAGCACCTTTCTCGCAGTTGTCCTCGTAGCGCGATTCATCGGATAATCCTATCGCCATGGATTCGTTCGGCTCTTCTCAAACCTGCCGCGAAGGTGCCAATGCTGCCGGCTCGGCAACACCACAGCAAAGCCCGAATCTCATTCAATTTGGCCAACAAAATATGCAACGCGGAGTACCATCGCATTGGGACTGGGGCGATGGCCCATGGAATCCTATCTACACCGGCCAACCCAGTGATAGCCCGGCTCGCCAACATATAGTGGGCTCGGCTACTTTCCAAACCACGTACCAGGAGTATAGGAACAGGCCAATCCTTTCGGACTGCAATACCTCTTTACCAGACGATTCAGCCTACGGAACTGGCCTCACTCACAGCATTGGCAACCTCTCAACATATGAAGAAGACCAGGACCTCGACGCCCAGAACTCGGTATCACACATTTCAGAGGCTCAATATAATAGGAGCCATCTACAGTCACTCCAATCGCTTCAGTTGCAATGCGACGCCGTATCAGACGAATCTCGTTTCTCTCCTTTCGCCAACCGCCGCCCTCCCGCAAGTATTGCTACAGCCCCAGTTGGCGGAGAACGGAAACGGACCTGCGATGTATGCTCCAAGAATTGTCGGACCATGTCCGACCTACGGTAAGGCGAGCGAGCTGCCTACTCCCATATATAAGACGGACGTTTCGCTCACTACAGTTAGTAAACATATTCTGACGCATACGCTGCCTTACACGTGCGAAGTTAGAGGGTGTTCGCGTGACAAAGGCTTTACTTCGAAGAACGATCTTGACAGGCATAAGAGGACTGTCCATGCGGATACCTCTGTCGCAGGACGTACATTCGTGTGTAAACTTGGTTCTTGTGCAAAAAAGCACAAGCCTTGGCCCAGAGCAGACAACTTCCGCTCTCACCTGAAGCGCATTCACGGTAAAATTTATCATGCCAACGATGACCTCTCCGAATACGTTCAACGGTATGTAAACAATCCTCCCAAGTCTATTATGCTGGCTGTTTCTGACGGATGTAAGACCACCCCCGTCGCAAGATCTTCAAGGTGTAGGTGGGAGTGCTCTGGCATATGTGCAAGCCCAGGACCCAACCATTCCATTTTCCCACCCGTCAGGAATCATCATTTCGTCTCAACGTGGGCTTTTTGGTGAAAATTCAAAGCGTCGGCCTCCATCTAACACAACCTTGGTATCATTCGAACGAGACATATCAAGCCTTGCTCCTGTACAAGAAGGCAATGAGATGTACATCCCACCAGACTTTCTAAGTGCGACAAACCATGGCCAGCTACAGCCAAACCCAACCACCGGTGGCTTAAGTGCCCCTTCTTCTCACTGGCAACTACATGTCGCTGGTGGGCTGGACGCTGCTAGTGGCATTAGTATCACCTCTCGAACTGAGACACAGGAGGACGCTTCGCCCTTGATCGTGGATGATGTGTCACAAGGCAGTAGAGCGGGAACGGAACTGACTGGTGTCGAGAACTCCGATGCGAGCCATTTGGAACTCGACATCAGAATGGCAGAAGCGAACGATGATGATGTTGTTGACGCGCTCAAGTCCGTACGAAACCAGTCGACAGCCTCACTCACTAGCTCGAATCGGGAGTCGTTACTCAAGCTCCTCGACAGAGTCCCTGCAGAACTTCTTGACATTTCGCTAAAGGGCCGCTCTTTAGGGTCCAAGACCACCAACCGGGGATCACATGCGATTGGGACTAAGTGTCTGAAACAAATTCACAAATGCCCAGAGTGCACAAAATCTTTTCCACGGAAATCTGAGCTCAAGTAGGTGTTCTATTAATCTCGCTAGTCGTCTCTTTGCCCTGCTGACGAACAACACCAGAAAACATCTGAAGCGCCATTCGAGGCCCTATGGATGTACCTTTCCCGACTGCGGGAGCATCTTTGGCAGTAAGAACGACTGGAAGAGACATGAAAGTATCCAGCACTACCAGCTCGAGAGATGGAGATGCGACTACACCAAGCGAAACTCTACAGAGATCTGCGAGAGGGTCTGCCATCGCCGAGAGAGTTTCAAGAATCACCTCACCAAAGAGCATTCCGTCACGAACTGGTCCGAGCTCGAAAAGAAGCTCGACAGTTGTCGGAAAGGACGCCATTGTGATGTCCGCTTCTGGTGCGGTTTCTGTTCAACGACCATCGAGATTGACGAAGCGGAGAATGCATGGACCAAACGATGTGACCATATCGACGATCATTTCTCAGGCCGGGACGGCAAGCCAAAAAGAAACATAAGCGAGTGGCAACACGAGTCAGCCGGTGACCACGAGGTCCATAGGTGTCGTGAGCGGGAGCCAAGCTCCTCGCCAGACTCGTCCAGCTCTGATGCCGAATCTTGTCGCATCCCTTTACCGCATCACAGCCCAAGATCGGATGCGGAGAAGGGAAAACGTAATACTTCACGTTCTAAAGAGACGTACATGTGGTTCTGTGTGAGTAAACGAAAGCTACCCCATACTCAATAGAGCCCCAGCTAACGGGTACCGAAATAGTGTGGGTGTAACATGGGAAACAACATCATGACAGGCACGATATGTTGCGAATGCAACCACAATAAGTCAGGCTGCAATGCTTGCGACGTTGTTTCAGTGCCTCACCATGACGATGCGTAGCTATGGACACAGCTTGTATCTACAGGCGATGCCAACAGGAAGGACTGTGGTACTCTGGTCCTTACTAGATCATGACCTTGGTTCTGCTTTTGTATGATGAATATGATGATGGACGATATACCCTGGCACGATTTTGTTTTTAGGATAATTAGATAAAAGGATGGCTATGTTGTGTTTTAGTAATTCAGTCAAGTCTTAATGAGAGTTTCAGAAAGGTCAAGTAAGCAACGAATAACGTCCTTTCTCTCGATTTCTATGAGACCTGAGTTCGTTCGTCTCGTGCCTGTTTGTGACTGGCGTTGAAGAGCGATAGTGTTTGAACTTGGCAGCAAGAGCCCCTCGACATGAGACTGAACCGCGGTGATATCGTCCTGGAAGTGTGCTTCTAAGCGTTCTCTCTCTGGCCGCTCCCGTGAATGAAAATCTTGCTGGGATCGATTACAGCTACGAATGCGGAAGCACCACCAAAGCGCGAGTTCGTGTTCACAATGCCGAGGGCGCCTGGAGTTCATGCAGCGGGATACGCCTCTGTAGGTCATTGCAGGCAACTGGACAATCGTGCAAGGATAAGTAGACAGCCACGGTACTCTGTGGCCGACATTTGCAGATGGCAATTTCCCTGCTCCCGGTCACCGAGGTCTGCAGCAGCGTGTTTTTTTGTCTAAATCGGCGCATCTTGGGAAGCACTGGGGTAAACAGGTGGCTCGTTCGATGGGAGGCCGACCTGTTCGCCTGCAAGGGGCGGATACCTAGGCAGCAGCGCATGGTGGAGAGATTTCGGGAGATGAGAGTGGTGATGATACAAGCTTTGAGATGGAGTATGAGTATCAAAGTACGATTTGCATGTAACGATCGGGAACTTTGATTCACATGCATCGACACCGTGTTGGGAGGAGTTGGGGTTGGCGGCAGGGAATGGCATTGCCCCGTATTTTGGCGTCACACACATACTTTCCCTGGTCCTTGCTCTCCTGCCAGGGCTGAGATGTTGATACCTACATCGAGTGTCGAACGGGCTGACAGGGGCTACAGTGGTTTTTCAATCCCCCGTGGTGGCAGGATGAGGTAGGCTATCATGACGATGGGATGGATTGTTACGCTAAATGTCTGGGAACCAGGGCGCCGACTCGGGCTGAGTGACGGAAAGGATTGTCCGAGCTCTCATTCCTGGACGCATAGCAATAGAAAAGGGTCTGAGTCATCTCTGACTACAAGACCTACATTGTTCGGGGCTAGGGTGTGCTGCATCTCTCTCTCATAGCAGCTTGGCGGTGTCATGGATGGGAGGGAGCGCGGTGCAAAAGACAGGGGACGGCCTCCTGCTTGAGACGGGCCTCTCCAGTCGAGACCCAGGGGACCTGGATACGCGTACGTTCTCTCAGTTAACAAGGGGGGTCGACGCCTCAGAGGGCTGAGAGCTGAGAGGGTGAACTGCCATGGCAAAGGAAGTCGGAATATCAAGGGGCTGCCTGGTAGAAGAGATTTGTGAGAGCGGTGCGACTCCAAAGTGCTGCCAATCTCGACTGCCGCCGCTCAGCAATTTGTCACTCTCGCGGTGCTGCACAGCCTGCTCTTGCAGAGAATCAGTTGGTATCTCAACTGTCGAGTTCCTGCAGGCGCACCAATGATCGGGTGCTTTAGCTGCCAAGTTTCGCTGGATTGACGTGCTTCGAAGCCACAGCCACAACTCCATGAGCTTGGGAGCCGTTATCAAATCACCGAACGAAGATGTGAGTGGCGCCTGTTCAGCTGCGGCGTTGTGCTCCCATTGGCATCCATCCATAGGACAAGGAGCGGCAGAACCCACTGTCGATCCTTGGGTTTTGCTCGTCCAAGAGTGGAGGAACCAGATAGGTGGGCTCAGTAGGATCAGTAGGATCAGTGGGGCAATGACATGGAGTACTCCGTAATAAGGATTTGGCTGGGGCTTGGACAGATTGGCTGCGTGGTGCCTGCTCCGTACTGATGCAGAATGTCTCAACCAGACTAGGTATTCTCCACGATGGTGCGTTGATTTTTAGCTCATTGACATGCGGTGCACCATCCACCAAGAACCAAGCAGATCGATCACCTGCTAGATTGATTCAGGCCATGCGGACTCCTGTCGAGGAGCGAAGAAAAGAAAAAGAAAAAGAAAATACTCGCGGCCCCGGGCTGCAGAAGTTTGAAATTGCTTGCTCTTCAGGGCATCGTAAACGGGTGACAGTCAGTGGTCTCGACTGCCGCCCTCGGCTACCTTGACCAGCGAGTACTTTGGCATTGTCCGTCGCGACGGTGCATTTGGCGGTTGATAAAGAATGCGGCCACAGGCAGAGGCTGGGGTGCAAGACTTTGCCGCCAACCGACAAGGATTACCTCGTTAGGTTCTACAGTAGGCCCATACGCCTCCAGGCACGGGATGTGCCTAGTTCAGCGTCCGGCAGCTTGTCAGGGTGTGTAAGGCGTAGGCGGTGTCTGAGGTGTCTGGGCCAAACCGGACAGGAAGATAAGGGCTCTTCCCACCCAAGCCGGGCGAGAGAGACGTGAAGTGATGTTGGTTCTAGCATCCGCCACGCATCGACACTAGGAGGCTTTCTGGCAAGGTTGCCAAGTAAGCTGACAGCCCCAGCTGCCCGAGCGCGAGCCAATGGTAGGGAGCAGCATCGCGTCGATGGAGCCTTTGGCCCACCCTGACTGATCTCGTTGTTTGCTGGCCGGGGTGGTCGCTAATCTCACGGCTTCGTCCTTTCGTCCTCTCCTGTCCTCACCTCAAAATCAACCATGAACCATCATCAACCCACCATCATCCGCACAGTCGTGCGTGGGTGGGGGGCAGCCTCTTTTCGGGACAACAGCACAAGCACCATCATCAAGTTGGAGGGTGGCAGTGACCGGTCACCGTCGGCTCCAGGGCTACTAACGTTAGTTCTAGTAATCATCTGTCAGGGAGCTGTCAGTGGGAAACGGTTAGCCAAGTACCTTAATTCAGCTTCCCGCTCCCCGCTCCCCGCT